>PVKH010016549.1:0-15703 GCA_004027955.1 Chaetophractus vellerosus
ATTTTACATAAAGTGCAAAAATAGACAAAACTATGATTTTAGAAGCTAAGACAGTGGTTACCTAAGGGGATGGTAATAACTGGCAGAGGGCACAAGGCCAGCTGCTGGCTGCTGATAATGTTCATAATGTTCATATTTATTGACCTGAGGACTGATTACATGAGTGTGTTCATTTTGTAAAATGAATCAAGCAATACCCTTGTTATATGCACATTTTTATGTATGTTAAATGTTAAAAAGTTTATTTATAAATATTCTTATGTAACTAATCACAAGAAACAGCATATATATATATATTTCCCCCCCCCCCCATCTTAGGATCATAGCACACCATTGTTTATGCATCCTTTATGAAACTAAAATACTCGTTGTTAACTCCTGGTGTTGTGTTGTGTTGTGTTGTTTAAAGGAGGTACCGGGAATTGAACCTGGGACCTCATACATGGGAAGCAGGCACTCAACCACTGAGCTATACATGCTCTCCTCATTTTGAATAATACCTAAATACTTGGAGCAATAACTGTCCATAAAAATATCCACATATAGAACTGAAACTTTAAAAGATGGGTAAAATGACTCAGGATGTATGTGCTTTTTAAACAATGTATGTTACCATGAAGAATACTAAAAATACAACATTTGTAAAATAGGAGAATTATAGTAATCATAGTTAACACTTATATGGCATTAACTTACATGCCAGCGCTATTCTAGTCACTTTATATATATAAATCCATCTAAGCCTCCCAAAAAACCTATGAGATAGATATTATTATTATCTTCATTTGACAGAAGAGGAAACTAAGGCACTAAAAAGTTAAGTAACATGCTTCAAGTCATTTGGTAGCAAAGTGAAGGAGCTGATATTAAAACCTAGGCATCTTGCCTCTAGTGTCCTTAAGCCATATTGCTTTATATTAAGTGGGATAACTCATGCATGGCATAATTATCTATAGACTATAAAGTTATTCAAGTAGTACTACCACAATCTGCTATGATCGATGTAGTATATGATATACTTCAGCCAGAAAAACCAGCTTCTATATATACATTGATTAACAGCTGTACGAATATTTAATTTTGTTCTAAAAACAAAAAAACAAAAAAATCGGGTTTCTATATAATACTACAGTGGCTTCTATATAATACTACAGTAGCTACATGTAAGCATAATTCAAAACAATTATTAGTTTTTATTTCTTTGTTTGCTTTAAGTACGAGTCCCTACATATGTAGACTAAAAAAGTGTTCTACAATAAAGGTTTTATATTTGTTCAAAGCAGCAGGTAATATATCATTTTGACTGCTCTTTTCAAAAGCATTAATAGAATAAGGCAAATGAAAAGCTATGACACCAAAATATTTTAAATGACTCAAACTGACACCTAATTATTGACTAGTTTGAGACAAAAAAGTCCTGATCTATTTAAACTCATACATCATACTTTCAAACACGGGGAAGCAGCCATTAACCTTCAAGATAGGAGATAAGAAACAACAGAAATGCCAGAAATTATGGTATAAAAAAATTTACTTTCCAGTTGAATTTTTTAAAACCACCAAATAAATATCACTTTTGTCTTCTGGAAATGGCCTAGACTCGAAGACTGCTATTAACTAATATATTTCACTGAGCTTCTCTGGGCCGCAACGTCCTTATATGTAAAATATAACATTCAACTGAATGGATGTTTATCCAACTTTTGGTTTGCTTTTTAGTCATTTGTTTGGCTTTGGTTTCTTTTTAAGAGCTGAACTGCCCATTAACGGATATTTGGGAGAGAACGAGGAAGTAGAATGAGCCATCTCCAACTCTCTTTAAGTCTCCTCTTGCCGTTGCCAAACCTTCTTCCAGTGATGGCCCCTGAGCCACTTTTTTAGGACTTAGACTGGAAGATTCAGACAATGCCAAATATCTCTGGGGAGGCAAAATGAACTCTGATTGAGATCCACTGGTCCAAACAAAAAGAATAAACTGCTCAGAGCTAAATTAAAAGTATGCTAAGTGAAAAATAAAAGATACAATACTGCTTTCCTTACAAAGTGCCTGACATATAGCAAGCACTTAATAAATGTGCATTGCTAAATAAAAATTCCCCTTTAAAATAGTTTACATTAAATATGTAAGGACTCCTTCAAAACTTTGAAAGTTTCAGCCCAATTCCAGTCCAAATTTCTATTAATTCCAAAGTAAAAGAAAATATAATAATAAAAGTTACTATATATTTAATTCTTGTATATTCAAATTTTCTAACTCTACCTTCCTCCTTAGAAAAAATAAGGCAAAGTCACTTAGATTATCAGTGTTTATGAAGCCCACACTAAGTTTTCCACGCAAATGATCCCTCTTACCCATCTTTTCATTTTGCAATTTTTCAACATTAGTTGCTCACTTATTCATTCAAGAAATATATTCGGAAAGCCTACTATGTGCCAGCTTTCAGCTTTTATTTTTCTCTAAATAAGATATAGAGAAAAAAACACTAGACTCTTTTACTAGATTCTAATAAAACACTACAAGCAAACAAATAGCTACAAAACCACATGAAAAGCATAGAAAAAGAGGTCACTAAGAAAGCAGACACTAAGAAGAACCTCAGACTATCTCCCCAAAGATTCTAAAGAAAAAGGCAGAATAGATGCTGATGCCTGAGCTGGGCTTTTTATGAGGGTGGAAGTGAAGAGGAAGGGGAAAGAGAGAGAGAGAGAGTATGTGAAAATTACACACTACAAACTTCTTCAGACGTTTATCTGTGAGGGATAATTCAACACATATCTATCACTACAAGTCTGCAAAAGAGAACTTTCAATTACACCTAATATCTATTTCACCTTGATAATTTTCTAGACAAATATTTTCTCAAGACCAAATTTAGTATATCAAAGACATCTGTATCATTTTAAACTTGTTTTTAAAAATGTTTAATTTGAGCTTTAGAAAAGCACAAATGAAAGATGTGATATTCATCAATATAATATTTATTAATAAGGCTTAAAAAGAGGGGAAAATAATAGATCAAAAATAAATTGTCAATTGTCTACAACTAGAATAACATAAAATTGAATTCATTAAAAAGATATTCTTTAAAACATTTATTTTCTGCAGTAATCAACATTTTAAACTACTGTGTTAAATATTACAAATAAAATACATTTTGCTTTGGCTATTTTCCCAGTTATCAAGAGTACAGCAATAGTATGACACTTTGGCAGACACCCAGCAGATCTCTGATGTCAGACAGTATTATTACCTTAACTTGTGCCTCCTCTACTGGTTAAAAAGTAGAACAACAAAAAACAAAGCTTTTAACTCCATTAGGCAAATAGCAACTAAATAAATGTGCTTTTTTTTTAATCTAGTAATTATGCTTTATCGAATTTATTTTAATCAGATCAACATCAAATTTTGGATCAAGATCTTGAGAACAAAAATCTCAGCCAGATTATTTTTTAACCTTAAATTACTATTTTCTGCCCTAAAGATCGGGGACATACCACAAGTATTAGAAATACAAAATATTCATTATATTAATCATTGTGATGGACTTACAATGCTGTATATCTGTCCATTGCAGACTGCACATCTCTACGGTAAACTGTGCGAAGAATGACCATGACAGGGTCAAACTCCTGATCCCAGACTTCAGCTATTATTCAAAAGAAAGTACAAATAGAACATTGACCACTTAGGAATAAAATCAATCTCTAATGACTTACTATATTTCAAATTTAAAATAATGGATAGTTTAATTTGACTACATATTTGCCTTAATGAGCTTGATGTCATGACTACTTTCCTAAGTCAAAAATAAGTTCATCCTTATGAACGTTCTTGAGTTAAGAAATACTGAGCAAAAAAATTTGTAATGTAATAATGCCTCACCATGAAAGTTTAGTTCATTGTTTTTATTTCCTAAGGTGCCAACTAGAAAGTAAGAAACACAATGCATTAACATCTTTTAAAGAATCTGAAGGTAAAAATATGAAAACTATACTGAAAAATCTGTGAGCTCATATTGTGTTGTTTTATTTTAAAGCATCTCACTTTATAAATATGTTTTGTTTATAAAAGCTTTTCTGTTTCTTTGCTAAAATTGACAATTAGCTTCCTACCTTCTCCATAATTAGCAACCACTATCCCATGTGTAGTAGGTATACAATTGTTGGTGCACACTTTAAATATTAAATTTACAAAACTTTTCATTTTAATAATTATGTATTTATTTTAATGTGTATTAGAAAATTGAAAATTTCAAATAAAACCCATAACTTCACGAATAATCAATGCTTAGGATGAAGACGTGTTAAAAAAAAGAAAAAAAGATTCCATTTAAGAAAGTACTAAATATATAAGAGTAGAGATGGTATATAGATGTGGTAAAAATATAAAAGGTGGACTGAGAATAATAATTTTAGAAAACACTGCCTTAAGAGTACCCCTTTCCTAGATGAAGTTTTTCCCTCTCATTCTCTCTAGCAGTATTCTTAATATCTGTAAACATACTAAGAAGTTTAAGCTTCTCCCTACATTCACTATAATTTCAACTTTCAAGCATAAGAAACTGTTAACAATTGTCCCTATTTTCATGTAACAGAGTATACATCTAAAAGTATTGTAGGTAAAACTTACAATCTGATGACAGGCCTTCACAAAGACCTCTCTCATGAATTATCATTATTCTCCTGTATCCTACTAATTTGCATAATTAAAATGTCAGGGCTTTTATCATAGTTATAGAATCTTAGCAATAGAAGAAAACTTTACTGATTAGCCCAGTGGGCTTCAAACAGTGTTCCAGGAACCTGAATTTCACAGGGGTATAAAAGGGGCCACTGTAGGGGTAAGAGATGGCAGAAGAGACTAGAAGCCGGGTTCACTACCCACTTAGATTCACTTAGGGCTTTGTTCCCCCAAAATAAAGGCTTAGTTAAAGCACTTTAAATAAGTTTAAAAACCCTCATCTATCCAACTCTATTTTACAGATAAGAAGCCAAATTCAAAGATAAAAAACTGATTTTTCTCAACATCACACAACTACCTAATACAATTGAGTATTGTATTTGAATATGACACCCAAATTCTTGGATCTAATCAGTGTCTCAAATTTTATTCTGAATGACTATCTCTGCAGAGCTTATTAAAAAGACAGATTCCCAGATTCCATCCCTAGGGATGCTGTAGAGAGTAGACTGGGGTAGGGCATGGACTTAAAAAACTGTTTTTAATAAAGACCGCAATTAAGTCTGACAAAGGTAATCCTCACATCACACTTTAAAAAACACTGCACTATACCAGAACTCCACTCCACTTCCAAGCTTATCTAAATTTTAGATATAGTGTTCTCTACAATAAATAAATACTGTGCTTTTCCTTTAATGAAATAGATTCCAACCAGACTCTGGATTTTTCTTGCTACCTCTGTGAACTCCCTGAAAAAAATCCCATATGATAAGGCTTATTTGCGTTTTTCCAAACACACTTGCCATTTACAACTTCAAAATGGGCATCAGTTATGCATTTTGACAGTGAGTGTTAAGAGAATGAAGAACCATATAACTGCTACTTCTTTCAAAAGTAAGAGAAAAATCTTAAAGTGAAAAAAAAAAAAAAAAAGGATTCTGTGAATCAAGACCACCTACATCTGGCTCTTATCAAGCATGTCATTTATGAATCCCTGAGGAAAAACTCATTCATTCCATACAGATTTTAATTTGAACTTTTCAAGTCAAAAAATTTACATAGTAAGAACTATTTCAAATCAAATTTAGAGAGCAGATGCAGTCAAATATTTTTCAATTTATATTTTGTTTTATAAATTCTGGTTCATTTATAGTTCATCCAATTACATAAAGGAACTATGGTTCATATAGAAAGTTCCTTTTATAATCTACAGCCAGTTAAGAAGCCTATTGTGACATAAAACCATAGATCTGTAAATAAATAGAAGCATTTATCACTGTTTAAAAGACATACATACATAAAAAAGTTGAGAAAAGAAAAACAAAGCTGAATAAATAAAAAGCAAAACATTTTCTTCTAGCACATACAAGAATTCCCCTTCAGAAAACTGATACTTAAAAGAATATATATCTATATAAACATACCTTTGGGAGTATACATGCCTTGTTGCATAGAACCTCCAGGTTCAAAAACAGGAGCTTTAAAATCAGCTACAGCTGATAAAACTGATTCAAAACTATAACTTCCGGGAATAATGCCACTTTTTGGATTGGGATTTTCTGGAATATAATGCATATGTCAAGAAAAATATATTAATGATTAAAAAGTCAGCTTCATAACCTAACCAAAGTACTCCAGTTTCTAATTGCTGTTGCTAAAATAGGGAAATAGCAATTGGCTGTAATATATAAAGTTGGCCGCCAGAGGGCTACATAATACAACAGTTTGATGATAACTTTTTATTAATTTTAAGGTTGGTTTTTTTTTTAATATTTTATTTTATTTTTTTTTATTTTTTTTTTTAAGATTTATTTATTTTATTATATATCTCCCCTTCCCCCCCGTTGCGGCGACGCGCCGAGACTTGGTCACTGCGCAGGCGCGGCTTTCCCCGCTTGTGGGCGGCTCTTGCTTCAGTTCGCGGGTGGCTGGCTGCGCTCCATTTGCGGGCGACCTGCCCTGCCCATGGCGGCTTTTGCCCTGTCCGTGGCAGCTTTTTACCCTGCCCACGGCGGCTCTGGCCCGCCCATGGCGGCTTGCCATTCTCAAGGCGGTCTGCCCGCTAGGAGAGGTCCCCGGGAACCGAACCCAGGGCCTCCCATGTGGTTTCCCAGCGCGCTCTTTATCCACTGAGCTATCTAGCCGGGCCCTTTAATATTTTAAATCTAGAAACCTAGTAAAACGTTGTATGCTGAAGTAGTTCCCAGGGTTATTTTTCCCCAAAACTAAATCAAATTTCAGAAAATGAGAAAAAAATTTTTTAATGAAATCCATTTTCAGCATTTTGCAAATAAAGCCATCCTTTTCTTAGAAAATCATCCTTTTCTTAGCAAATTTATATGCTAAAAATTAGTTAAGATTTTTATGCGCAAAGATTATATTTCCTGAAAACACAAAAATATCATCCTCAAAACAGAAAAAGCTGCTAAGCAAGTTTAAGTAAAGAAGTAAAGCAGCTTTCCCATTTGTTTCACATTAAGGCACATAATTCTCTTTGAATTCAAAGTTACAGAAAACACTTTGCTCTGTAACAGTACCTGAGACATGATTTTTAATGTTTGAACCAAATCATCAAACAATATTCTGTGATGCTGTCTATGAAAATCATCAAGGTATTACAATAGGAGTTATTTAACAAAAGCAAAACTTCAGCCAATTCTTCCAAACATATTAATAAGATTTATGCATGTTAAATTTAGTGGCATATTTTTATCATAACCTATCATGACAATCTTTTGTCTAAATTTTATTAATAATAATTGAAAAAAATAATGTGTCCCCTATGTGCTTAGCCCTATCTATGCAAAGCACCACAAGTTTTCAGAATTTAAAGACAATAGTCTCTGCCCTTAAAAGCCTCTTGGCTTAAGACTGAAATCTAACAAAAATTCATCAGAATGTTCAAAACCCTGGATATAAGAATTATTAGGTATATCTTTAACTGTTAAACATGAATTCCAACCTGGCTACATGGTAGACCCAGATGTCTTTCTGTTACAGAATGTCCAGCTTTCTTTCACTATTGCTGTCCAAAAAGGTCAGATCCCAGGGTACCTAGATCCATCAATTCTGTTATCTAAACAACTCCTTGGAGAGGTGACAAGTAGAAGCAAAAATATCTCTTACCAGCCCTGAACATAGACTTGAGCAAACAGCAGAAATTATTCTTTTTCTATGTGATTTTTCAATTTCTGTGAAAAAAAATTTAATCTAAAAACTCATAACTTTACTATATTAAAATTAGTTATTTAGATCCTACAACTAACAAAATTAAACTTTTAAAAGGATATGAGGTCCAGCAATGAACTATGGGTCCTGTCATTCATACACAGCTGGGCTACCATCTCTGCCCTGAGAATCTCATCGTCAGACATTCCTAAAATAATTTAAAACAGAATTAATAAATCTGGATATATATATAAATTATAAAGAAACAACTTACCACATATTTTATTAAACTGTCTTACCAAACATGACATTCTTCAAAAATTAAAGAGTAAAGAATGCAATGCCCCAAATATAAGTGCAGTTAAACCACCCTACTGTTTGCAGTTCTCTAAAGTAAAGGTTCTTTTAAAGGGTATTCTAAAGGTTTACTAATTGTACAACACATAAAGAGTTTGAAACAATGAATTCATATTCTTTCCCTTTATAACAATAAGCAAGTTAATACTGATATGGGGGTGAGGAGGGGAGGGAGATGGATAAAATATTTAATTACCCAAGATTTAGTATTAGTGGTTTTTACCTAAATGTAAACGAAGACTCAAAAGAATCACAAGAAATGTAAGAGCCCCTTCTAACATTGATCGTTCATGCTCTGCATCAAGTACTGTATTTTGATGTTGTGATGCCATTGTCAACAAATCCACTACTTTAAATCTATAAGAAGAAATATTTGAGACAGATTTTTTAAAGTTAAAAAAAAATTAAATTAAATCCCAAACACCTGTTTTAGGTGCCATAATAAAATGATGCTTACCTTTCAAATACAGACGAAATAAAATAATCTGGGTCAAGTCTAGAAGCACAGACCTTGAAAAGGAAAAAATGTTCTATTTCTCAATAGTCAATTTTACTTCGACAGTATAACATGTGAATTATCAAGCTGGCCTACCTGTAATAGGTAAATGTCAGGATCAATCATGGAATTACAGAAATGAGACTGAACATAGGTCATGGCTTGTCCTTTGATTTGCAGACCATTTCGTACCCACATATTGCTATGGATTTCAGCAAGACTTGCCTAGTAAATTAATCAGACAAAAAAAAAAAATAAGTCATCTATATTCAATCAGTATAAAATCATGCCACAAAGAACAAACATCTCGAAATATTTGATAATTAGACAAAGTATGTGACGTTTCATTTTCATTGAAATCATTTAGAAAGTATTATATTAACCCTTTCGTGTTTAACTCTATTTCACACCCTCTCACCCACCCCCCCAAAAAACAGGACTTCCAGGAAGAAGGAGGATTAGAGAGATGCAGAACTTACTTATCTCCCAGAAAAATAGCTAGAGGACAGGCAGAAACTTCCAGAAAACTGTTCTAGGATTTAGGACACCAGGAGGAGACTAGATACCAACCAGAAGAGAGAAAGAGTAGAAAAACAGATGTGACAAGAAAGCATCCCTCCCCAAGTCCTTAGGAATAAGTCTGCAACCCATTACTGGATCCAGGGCCCTGATTTGACCAACTAAATAGGGACAATCCTAAAGGCCTGGAACTTGTTGAAACAAGACCAAAGAACAGCAATAATACATAGCCACCCACCACTAAATCTCTATGCAAGAGAGAGAAACTGAGCATCAGAGTAAATTCACCATCATAATCAGATGCCTAGAGATCAGCAAAAAATACAAGCCATACTAAGAAAAAAGAAGATATGGCTCAGGCAAAGGAAAAAATCAAAGCCCCAGATGAGACACAGGATTTGAGACAACTGATCAGTGGCATTCATACAAATCTCCTAAATCAAATCAAGAAATTGATGGACAAATGATTAAAGAGATAAAGGACATCAAGAAGACACTGGGTGAGCAAAAAGAAGAATATGAAAACTTGAATAGAAAAATAAGCACTTATGGGAATTAATGACACAAGAGGTGAAATGAAAAACACAACAGGGGAGCAAATGTAGTTCAAGTGGTTGAACGCCTGCTTCCCATGTATGTGGTCCCGGGTTCGATCCCCAGTATCTCTTAAAAACAAATGAAAGGGGCCAGCTGTATAGCCCAGTTGGTAGGGTGCCGGTTTACCACATGGGGGGCCCCAGGTTCGGTCCCCGGGCCTCCTCTAACAGGCCGACCTCCTCGAGAAGGCAAGCCAACGCGTGCAGGGCACGCAGCCGCGGGCAGGGCACGCTGCCAAGGGCAAAGGCAAGCCCCCGCGGACAAAGGCAAGCCCCTGTGAGCAAAGGCGAGCCCCCACGAGCAGGCGGGCTGCCATGCCAGTGAGCTGACTCGGCAGGTCGCCCCAGCGTGGGGAGACAAGCAGACACAGAGGAACACAGAGAAAAATGAACACAGCAGGAACAAGCAAAAAGGGGGGGAATGTATAATAAATAAAAATAAATCTTAAAAAAAAATGAAAAAAGCATTAACATTGGGGAGCAGATATAGATCAGTATTTGAGTGCCTGCTCCACATGCACGAGGTTCTGGGTTCAATCCCCAGTACCTCCCTTAAATTATTTTTTTAAAAACACATCAGAGGCATACAAAAGCATATTTGAAATCAGAGAAGAAAGAATCAGTGATGTAGAAGAAAGAACAGCTGAAATTAAAGAAAGAGAAAAGGGAACAGGGTAAAAGTTGAGCAGGGGCTCAGGGAGTTGAATGATAGCACTATGTATAGCAACATACATGTCATGATAGTTCCAGAGGAGAAGGGAAAAGAGGAAATAATGCCTGAAATTTTCCCAAATCTCATGAAAAGACATGAATTTACATGGACAAGAAGCATAGCATACTTCAATCAGAATAAATCCGAATAGACCTACTCCAAGATGCATATTCAGAATGCTAAATGCCAAACATAAAGAGAAAATTCTGAAGTAGCAAGGGAGAAGCAAACAATCACATACAAGTGACACCCAGTAAGACTTAGTGTGGATTTTTCATCAGAAACCATGGAGGTGAGAAGACAGTGGTATGATATAATCAAGATACTGAAAAAGTGCCAGTTGAAAATCCTTTATCTATTAAAACTGTCCTTCAAATACGAAGGTAAGATTAAAATATTCACAAATAAACAGAAACTAAGAGTTCGTAAATAAGAAAACGGCTCAGCACAAAGCAATAAAGGGAGTTCTACAGTCTGAAAAGACAAGACAGGAGAGAGTAGCTTAAGGAGAGTGTAAAAGCGAAGACTATCAGAAAGAATAACTAAAAATGCAAAAGGACAGACAAAAATAAGATTATGACATATGAAAGCCAAAGAATAAAATAGCAAGAATAAATTATACATTTACAGTAATAAAACTGAATGTTAATAGATTAAACTGCCCAATCAAAAGGCATAGGATGGCAAAATGGATGTAAAAAAACATGAACCATTATGTATGCTGTCTACAAGAGACACACCTTAGACCTAGGGATACAAACCAGCTGAAAGTGAAAGGTTGGAAAAAGATATTTCATGCAAATAGGAACTAAAAAAAAAGCAGGAGAAACTATAATAATATGGAGGGAAAAACAGACTTTAAAGGCAAAAAAAAAAAAGAATGAAGAAAAATAGAAAAAAAAACACAAATAAGGTGAAAGAAAAACACACACACACAAAAAGCAAAAAAACAAAAAGGGTTGAGATACAGAAGGCCATTATATATTAATAAAAGGACAATCCACCAGGAAGGAGTAAGCACCATAAATATCTATGTATCTAACCAGGATGCCCCAAAATACATGAGATAAACTCTGGCAAAACTGAAAGGAGAAATAAATGTCTCTACAATAGGAATTCGTGACTTCAACATGGCCCTCACATCAATACATAGAACTAGACAGAAGATCAACAAGGACAGAGAGAACTTAAATATGAAAAATGAGCAAGACCTAAGAGACATATTTGGAACACTGCACCCCAAATCAGCAGATTATAGATTCTTCTCAAGTGCTCAAGGATCTTTTGCCAGGAAGACCACATGTTGAATCACAAAGCAGATCTCAATAAAGAAGGTGGGTGGATGTGGCTCAAACGGTTGGGCGTCTTTCTCCCATATGGAGGGACCTGGGTTGAATCCCCGGGACCTCCTGGTAAAATAAAAGAAAAAATATATATAGAAGGTGTGTAGGCCGCCAGGCCCCACGAGCAGGCGAGCCCCCAGGCCCCACATGTGGTGTGCCAGGCCCCACCAAGCCAATCAGCAAGATGATGACATAACAGGAGAGTGACAAAAGGGAGAACCAAGACGAGACACAGCGAAAAAACAGGAAATGAGGTGGTGAAGGTGGCAGAATGCCTCTCTCCCACAGTGGAGGTTTCCAGGATCGAATCCTGGTGAAGACAGGAGGAGAAGGATGCGAAGAGAGAGCAGGAAACGGACACAGAGAAATTCCCAGTGAATGGACATAAAAGAGCAAAAATGGGGGGGGGGGGGTAAAATGGATAAAAGAAAAATAGATAGATAGATAGATAGATAAAAGAAAATTGAAATTATACAAAGCACCTTCTCACATCATAATGGAAAGAAGCTGGAAATCAGTAATAGATAGGAAAGGGAGAAATTTGCAAATGTGTGGATGCTAAACAACTCACTCATAAACAATGAGTCAAAAAGAAATGTAAAAGAAAATAGTAAATATCTTGAGACAAATGAAAATGAGAACACAACTTATCAAAACTACAGGATAAAGCTAAAAAAAGCGGTGAGAAGGAAATTTATAGCCGTAAATGCCTCTACTACAAAAGAAAAAGAGCTTAAAAAAAATTTTTTTTTAACTAACTGAACACCTGGAGGGACTAGAAAAAGAATAGCAAACTATTCCCAATGCAAGCAGAAAGAAAGAAAGATTAGAGCAAATATAAACGAAATTGAGAACAATAAACAATAGAGAAAAAGCAACAAAACCAAAAACTAGCTCTTTGAGAAGACCAAAAAAATTGACATCCCTTAGTTAGACTAACAAAGAAAAAAAGAGAGATGCAAATAAAATCAGAAATGAAAGGGGGAAATTTACAACTGACCCCACAGAAATAAAAAGGATATGAGAGGATATTATGAGAAACTGTATGCCAACAAATTAGATATAGTAGATGAAATGGACAAAGAAAAGTCCAGGACCAGAAGGCTTCACAGATGAATTCTACCAAGCATTTCGAGAAGAATGAACACCAATCCCATTTAAACTCTTCCAAAAAAATTGAAGAAGAAAGTACCCAATACATTTGTGAAGCCAACATCACCCTAATACCAAAGCCAGATAAAGATACGACAAGAAAATAACAGACCAATCTCTCTAAAGAACATAGATGTGAAAATTCTCAAGAAAATACTTGCAAATAGAATCTGACAGCATATTAAAAGAATTGTACACCATGACCAGGAGGGATTTATTCCTGGTATGCAAAGTTATTTCAACACAAGAAAATCAATTAATATAATACACGACATTAACAAACCGAAGGCAAAAGAATACATGATCATCTCAATCAATGCAGAAATGGCATTCAGCAAAATCCAGCATCTTTTCTTGATAAAAACACTTCGAAAGACAGGAATAGAAGGAAAGTTCCTCAACCCAATAAAGGGCATATATGAAAAACCCATAGCCAACACTGTACTCAATGGGGAAAGGTTGAAAGCTTTCCCTCTATTATCGGGAACAAGACAAGGACGTCCACTGTCACCACTGTTATTCAACACTGTGCTAGAAGTTCTAGCTAGAGAATTTGTCAAGAAAAAATAAATAAATTCAAGGCAGCCAAATTGGAAAAGAGGAAAGAGAACTCTCACTAATTTACAGGAAAAAAAAGGGCAATTACCAAATTCATTCGGAAGGGAAAGTGGATCCAAATAGCCAAAAGCATTCTAAAAAAGAAGAGCAGAATGGGAGGAATTTCACTGCCTGACCTTAAACCATATTACAAAGCCACAGTGGTCAAAACAGCATTGTACTGGCATAAAGACAGACACACCGATCAGTGGAATAAGATTGAGAGTCCAGAAATAAACCCTCACCTCTACAGCCAATTGGTTTTTTACACACCTACCATGACCACTTTATTGGGACAAAATAGTGTCTTCAACAAATGATGCTGAGAGAACTGGATATCCATAACCAAAAGAATGAAAAAGGACCCCTATCTCACTTCCTGTACAAGAATCAACTCAAAATGGATCAAAGACCTAAATATAAAAGCCAGGACCATAAAACCCCTAGAAGATAACATAGGGAAACATCTTCAACATCGTGTGGTATGTGGGGGTCTCTTAAACCTTACCCCCAAAAATACGAGCAACAAAAGAAAAAACAGATAAATGGGACCTCCTCAAAATTAAACATTTTTGCACCTCAAAGGACTTTGTCAGGAGTATGAAAAGGCAGCCAACTCAATGGGAAAAAATATTTGGAATCACATATCCAATAAGGTTTTAATATTCATGATACATAAAGAGATCCTACAATTTAACAAAAAAAGACAAACAACCTGATTAAATAACGGGCAGAAGACTTGAATAGATATTTGTTCATAGAAGAAATACAAATGGCAAAAAAAAAAAAAACACCTGAAAAAATTGTTCAACATCACTAGTAATTGAGGAAATGAACATCAAAGCTATAATGAGGCATCATTTCACATCTATTAGAATAGCCACTGAGTAGTGGAGAGATAGGAACGCTTATTCACTGTTGGTGGGAATGAAAAATGGTATAGCCACTGTGTAAGACTAAATGGCAGTTCTTAAGGAAGTTAAATATTGATTTGCCATGTATCTTGGCAATAAGACTACTAGGTATACACACAGAAGAACTGAGAGGAGTGACACAAACAGACATCTGCATACCAATGTTCATAGAAGCATTATTCACAATTACCGAAACATGGAAACAACCCAAGTAACCTTCAACCAATGAATGGATAAACAAAGTGTGGTATATACATATGATGGAATATTATTCAGCTGTAAGAAGAAATGAAGTGGTGAAGCATATGACAATATGGATGATCAAATATTGTATGATTTTGCTATTATGAACTAAATATATTGAGCAAACTCATGGAGCTGATAACTAAAATATAGGTCACCAGAAAATAGAATGAGGTTAGAGAATGGAAAGCTAAGGTTTAATCCGTGCAGAACTGGTAACAAAAAAAAAAAAAAAAAAAAAAAAGTTGTCTGTAAACCTTTGGAAATGAATAGAAATGGTGAAAGCACATCATAGTGTTTGCAACTACCAGTGCTAATATATTCATATAATAGTGGTTTAAAGGGAAAGTCAAAGATTGTATATTATTAGAAGGAAAGCTAAAAAATGAAACATGAGACTGTATAGGATGGTGAACCCTCATGTGAAAAATAAGTATGGGTAATATTGTACATATAAGACTGTTTTTCTCTGAAATAGAACAAATTCTGTTAATGTTACAAGATGTTAATATCAGGGTGATATTTGGGCAAAAATACAACCAAAGCAAACAAGGGACAGTAGTGTATAGTAACACTATATTAATAATCTTCCATCAATAGTGAAAAAAAAAAGAGGAAATATGCTAAGTGAAAGAAACTAGACAAAAAGTACTACATATTGTTTGACTCCATCTATACAAAATATAAATACAAATAAATTAGAGAGATGGAAATAGAAGAGCAGTTATGTACGGCAGGGGAAGGAGAGAGAGATTGAGAGGTGACTACTAAGGAGTAAAGTGCTTTGTTGTTTTTTCTTTTTTTTTTTTTTTTGGAGTAATGAAAATGCTCTAATATTGTTTGAAGTGATGCATGCACAACTCTGGGATTATATCAAATACCATTGACTGTACACTTTGGATGGATTGTATGCTTTATAAGTTTC
>PVKH010016550.1:0-15703 GCA_004027955.1 Chaetophractus vellerosus
AGATTAATTTCTACTAAATACCTACAACTGTTGGTTCTCCAAAGTAGATTATCCTGAGAAAGACTAATGGTGGATTTTACCCAATCTCCTTTGACTCTGTGCCCAGTTCTTGCAGTTGCTGTGAGGTTTGCCAGAAGGAAAAAAAAAGGCGGGGGGGGGGGGGGGAGTAAGAAAGTAGCCCGAAACATGTAACCAATCCCCAAACTACTTGCTGTTTGAATGAACTGTGTTGTTATTTGGACTCTGTCTTAATTTACATTGAAAATGACATTCTTTAACTTAGAAACAATTAGTTTTCTTTCACTATGTAACATTATACACTTTTAGAGTCAAAACTTGCCAGAAGTTTCTGAACTGAGGTAATTGTCCATAAGGTCAGTTTCATTTATGAGTCAGGCCTGTCTCCATCCATAATTGTTACAGAAATGTCTACAGATATAATTATGGGGATAATTTTACTTCCTTCTTTCTACCTTTAGATCATTTATTTTTTAAAGATTGAAATATCTTTGTCAGCTTTTGCTGTAACTTTTATTTTTCAATGCCTCGATGCACAAGCAAGCTATAAAATTAGGCACTAATAGTAGCTTTCAATGGATATAACATTTCTATTCCATACCAAAGTCCAGCTTCTCTCAAGAGAATCTCTTAATCACCTCTCTGGCTATGGGAAAATGTAAGCTCTGATATTCAACTAAGGGAAGGGATGGTTCCATTATTTTATAGGGGAATCTTGTCAAAGTGCCTTTTCCTTTTGACTCCAAACCACACTATATTGATACCAAGAATGAAGGAAGCATGAAATGTAACTCTGCTAGGCTTCTGGAAGTTCCGTTTTGTAGCCCTGGGGAAGAGCTTCAAACTTCTGTGGTTATTTTTTATTCTAATACTAAAGGGTATTCTTGAAGGTCCTCAAAATTCAGCATGGGCACATTGATACTATTAATCTGGTCAGGAATAGGCTACTAAATACCATGCCAAACAGCATATGCAGTGTGACCTCAAAGGATAGTATGGTTTGAGAATGGTATAGGGTCCTATATCACACCCTCCAACCCCATCCTTCTGCTTTACTCCACCTACCCAACTTTAGCTTGTCAAAACAAAGAAAAGGATCAAAGAAATCAGAAAGACAAGTAATGAAGACAAACTAATACATGTGGCCTTGGGAATACAATGCTTAAACTCAGAAAAACAGGAATTGAATTATTGACAGGATAAATACAGGCCTAGTTATATTATTAGGTAAGAACCTTTGAATGGCAAGTCATGGAAATCACTTGGGCTTGCATAAATCTCAGTAATTTTATCAGAAAGTCATTGGGGTATCTTTGGAATACAAGGAAGCATTAAGCATTCACAGCTCAGAGAGAGCGGGATCCAAAGCAACTATAGGCAACTCAGGAGCAGGACTATGTTCTCCAGCCTTCTATAAATCCCAGCAGCTTATTTCTTTATATCTCTGGGTTAAAATTCGAAATTGTCAGGAATATAATTTGATTGTCCCATTTGGGGTGAGGTGCCTATCCCATATCAATCAGTAATAGCTAGGAAAACTGTTCTTTGAATAAAAACATGGCTTCTGGGAGTCGTTCCTATAGACAATTTGGGCATTTCCAATTAAGAAGGCCCAGACAAATAACCCAATAGGTTTCTATTACAGCTATTATCATAGAATCCTGGAAATATACAGGAGCAATCATCAAAAATAGGGAAACTTATATATCATGTTATTTCCAAAGTCTTGGGCCTTTTCATTTTGCTGAAATGGTTCTACTTTCTTGACTGCTGTCTTTAAAACAATAGTGTATTGAGAGAATGTGAGAATACTTCGTGGGTTTATTGTTTTTGTTTTTAAAGATAGAATTAAATTAATACAGGAACATGTTTGAAAATGGGCAGTTGTTACTTTTCTCTTAAATTTCCAAGTGAACACTGGAAGAAGAAGGTACACTGAGGTGATCCTCTCCCTGTGGTTCCCCAGAAAGTGGCTCTTCCTTAATATGTCTTTCCACTTTCCCTGTATTGGGGTGAGAGAGAGGCGGGAAGGGAGAGAAAGAGAGTGGTAGTGAGGAAAAAAGGAAGAAGGAACACATGGGGAAGAAGACTGTCTTTCAGAAGACACTTTGTTCATACAAGGTATTCCCTACCCAATAGCCTAAGTGAAAGTTAGAGGAGCAACTCCTTCAAGGAATAATTTGTCCCTTACAGTCCCTCACAGTCACCTCTGTCCTTCCCTCAGTGTTCCTAATGCCAAAAAGGATGTTTCAAGAGTTTTCAGTCCACACTTAAAGAGAAAAGACCAGGTTGATTTAAATTCAAAACGAGTTACACATTGACTCATTTCAAAGCTTTGTCCTGAACTGGGTTTTGAAAGACATGGGGAGGAACAGAACAGAAAAGTTATAATCACTCAAAAGGAAAAGGAGAAAAAGAGTAGAAACTGAGAATCCCTAAAATAACCCCTGCTGTCTTCATAGTTTACCTGGTGCAGTCCTTGGTGAGAAGGAATTTAATATCACTTGCTTCTCACAAATAAAATATTGAAATTAAGACCAAGCATTGAAATATTTTACAGATTTTAACTTCTAATTAGCTCAAGGAAGAGTTGGGAAAGAGCACAGTGGAAAGAGCTACTTGCTTTGAATGAGTCTAGATCTTTGACATTTTTTCAGATTTCTTTTTCTAAAAGCAGGAGACCAACTGTGCTGATCAAAACCAGGGTAACCATGGTGTAAACTGTTTCTGACAGCCCTTCTAATGACAAGCACAATTCTGATTTTTTATAGCCCTTTCATTTCTAATCCCTCCAGCCTGGATTAAATACATGTCTTCCTGGACATTTATACTTAATGGCAACTAAAATTCAAATAATCCCCTACTCAGAATTTGAAATCATGTTCTACTGAGAGGAAAGCTATGTGTAACACAGGGTCTGGTGCAGTACTCTGGTCCAACATATTAGAGATTATTCAGTAAATCAGTCACTGTCAATAGTTAATGTAGTCAATGTGAAATCATCAGTGAAATGTAGAAGCTGGTTAATATTCCTGCAAAGAATTCATTAACTTCAACAAAACGTGATTTGAGAGAAAAGGTTTTAATCACCTCACGTGTTAAATAAGCACTTGCACTTAATAGATGCCAGAGTTTTGATTATACGACTGGATATTTCATACTGTGAAATGCTGACTTTTTAAAATGTATCAACGAGGTTAGTGGAAATTTGCAAAATGTTTGGAATGTGAAATAAATGCAAGCATTACTGACATTAGATCAGATTATATTAAATTGGATTAGAATGTGTTAAAAATAGGGCAGAGTATATTTCAAATCTAATTCAAAACTAATTCACCATTACTAAGCTGTGATTCAGATGCAAGCAAAATGGAAAGTTGAGTCCTTTTTTTTTTTAAGTAAGCAGTGAAAAGATTAAAACTTGTAAATTTACTCCTTGAAAATTTAAAACACTTCTCTTGCTTTTGAACATAAATGGTATAGAAAAATCACTTTTTAGAAGTGATTTAACACCCCTTAGTTTTGAATATTTAAAGCTTTCAATTCTTAAAGGAAAATTGCACTTTGTCTCTAGGTTGGAAGCTATCAGTGCCTTAGTTATACACTTATACTGGGACTAAAAGACTCTAATCAGTGAACTTGGATCCTGCTGGTTTAGTGTTTTATTTTGTTTTCCCCAGCTAATTGTTTGAGTCATCATCTTTTCATAAATTGAATATTGTTAGACCAAGTGGTTTACCCTTGTATCAATGTCTATTAGTGAAAAGTCTGTGTACTGAGACACCCCAAGAAATGCCAGTTTAAATTCCCAAAGATGTTCTACTTGTAAAGAATAAGCAAGCAATTAACAAAATTTTATCTTATCCACATTGTCAACAGAAATCATCTCAAATAAATGAGGTGACCCTATCTTCCCTGTTTCAGAATTCTGCAAGTTCAGACTTCAGTGTTTGCCTACTGGATGATTTTCTTGTGGACAGAGAACCACCAATGCCCATACCTTAATCCTATTTTGGTGTAAAAATTACAGTAAGTTTAAAGAATACCAGAACAATTCCAACTTATTTTTTTAGGTAGCTAAAAATTGTAATATGATGACCAGATCCCCTATTTCACACGTTGTATATTGGATGGACAAAAATGATAATTTACAAATCCTTTATACATTATAAACTTCACTTCAGTTTTTAAAAAATCCTCAGTTCCACTAACAAAGCCATTGCCAGAGTGACAGTGGGAACATTCTGCACATCCATCATTCACAAATGATTTTTAGGATATCAACTGTAGAGCCTATGATTAATTGGATTAGGAAATCAATGCTTTTATATTCCATTACTGTGAATTTTGACTCTGAACTACTTTATAAATAAGAATCAAGTCCAAACAGGTTATCTAAGGAGACAATGTGACTAGGGTTGAGAAGTCTGAAGATATTACTCTGCTCTTACCACCATCCATTCTATTGGTTGGAAATGTTGTATGCTATTAGTGACTACACAGGCTATAAGAGAGTCAGCATGGCACCATGATCTGCTTAATTGCTTTGTGAAGTACTTTTAGAAAAATTGAGTCTGAAAAGTATTCTAGACTACCAATTTATGGTCTATTCTTAGTGTCAGTGATGCCTGAAAGAACAGCACATGGTAAAGCCTGTTTTTCAGATAATATTTTTGCCAAAGTGTTACAGATTTTAAAATACTCTCTTCCTGAGTAGTTTAAAATGATCATCTGTTTTTCCTGATATGAGGAATATCATCTGCATGACTACTTTCATTTCAACTTTCTTCATCCAAATAAACTTTCTCTTTTTTTGGCACTTTCTCCAAATTCAAAAGAAGCTGAACAGAGCGCATGGATTAATTTCAAGGGTTGGATTAACTGAGAGATTTTTGCTTTTGGTAATTTCAAGGTTTTATAATTCTATTTTAATTGTTCTCTTCTTTAATCATCTGCATGGTAAAATATCTAAAATGTTTAAAGAAAAATGCTGCTGCTGTGGAATGTATAGACATGTTTGCAGACCCTTTTTTTAAAAAAGCGAACAGAATTATACCTTTTGTTTCCTTTCTTCCTTTTAAAAAAAAAAAACCTAAAACAATTTTACTATAATTTTTACTACAGTCCCTCACTGGTTAAAAGCAATGGCAGAAATTTCATGGATAAAGAACTTTAAGGGAGTATGAAGTTCATGAATGCAGTGTGCTCCTTCCCTAGTGTTTTCCTAGGCTGCTGAAAGCAAATACCATGAAATGGGTTGCTTAAACGATGAGGATTTATTAGCTTATGGTTTGAAGCTGAGAATATGTCCAAATCAAGGCATCATGAAGGCGATGCTTTCCTCCTGAAGATCATACAGTGATCCTGAGTGCCTCTGTCACATGGCAAGGCAAATGGCAGCATCTGCTTGTCTCTCCCTTCTCTTCCTGGTTTCATTGATTTCACCTTCTTGTTTCTGTGGCTTTCTTTCTCAATCTTTCTCTTTCTCTCTCTCTCTTATTCATTCAATTTATAAAGGACTCCAGTAAGAAGAATAAGCCCCATCCTGAATGAGGCGGGTCATACCTTAACTGCATATTCTACTTACAGTGGGTCCACACCCATACCCATGGGAATAGATTAGCTTTAAGAACACGATTTCCTGGGGAAGGAACAGTTCTAAACCACCACACCCAGTCAGAAAGGCAATAAATTAAAAGTCATCATGGCATATGCTTACTGCTTATTTATGATTATATTCATTTATGAACTTATTTGCTCTTTGAATTATTTTGTCAGGAGGAATAACAATGCAATTATGACTGCAAAATGAAATATTCCACATTTGACTTTTTCCTCTTTTGTCATGTCTTTTATTATGAGGAACACATTTGCTTAGAAGCATGTTGTCTCATCACTTCACATTTTTTAAGTTTTTTTCTACTGAATAAAATTTGTCATTTGAACCTCAATTTCGTTATCCAAGTAGCAAGCTACACAGAAAATGTTCTCAGGCTGTGTTTATTCAGATGCCCTGAACTCTTGCCCGGAGCTTATTAATTTATATTCCATGTCTACTCTTACTGTGAATCTAGTTTAGCATCACTAAACACATTGCATTTGCTTAATGACTGTGTATTCCTTGAATATGAAATTCACTGAGTCACTCCTTTGGGTTCCTTCTATTATTCTTAAACTCGGAAAGGAGGTAAAGTTAGCAGAATAAGAAAAATGGAAGACAAAAGATGCTTAAACCCTTATTCACTTTGTTTGGAAAAATGGTTTCATAAAACTTACATTAGTAGGCTTTAAATATATATCTGTTATAATAAGATCAGTATGTAACTTCCTCTTAAAATGAGTAGCAGTATCTTACATTTTTGGAGCAACTATCGCCCCCATAAGGAGTGTGCTACAAACTATACAGAACACAGAAATCACTTTACCCACCAGTGGAGTGGAACACAGCAGTTGTTTAACAGAATACAGCGATACTGGAAAATCATTTAAGAAAGGAATTGAATGAGAGTACAGCTTCCAAAAGAAACTACGGGGGGGATTTAAGAAAGCAGACTGCAATTTCTCAACTTGGAATTTGGCCAGGATATTCAGGCCAAACTCTCCATTGCAGTTTTTTTCTCTTAAACATTATAGTGCCTCTGACCAAATGATCAGTTTCTTGAAATTTTAGTGTTCCTAACACATGACATCCATCCCCTGGATGTCATCCCATGATAATTACTGGTCCAGATCTGACCCAGAAAGAAAAAGGCCACTTAATGACTTTCCAGTTTTCACTCTTCCTTGCCAAATGCCACCCAGTCCTAGTTAATGTTACTAGTATTACAAGGTATATGGTATTTAAAACCCAAGGTGGCAGAGTTGTAACTTATAAAATAGATTTTCTAATTCATTATAAATATGAAAAGAAGCATGTTTAAGGCATCCTTGCAAAATTTGAAATTTGGAGAGATTCAATGAAGTCAAGTGAGTAATTAGAAGTAATTAGTAGTAGATCTGAGTATGTGTCATTGAGAGATTGCTGCTTCTTTGGCTCTTATTACTGATGGTAAACTTTAATTTACATCACACTATAAAGCTTTCCAACTTCCTGGAGAGTAACGTTCATTCTGCAGGTAAATTTATATTAAAAATGTGTATGTGTCTTTGTATTTCATTTTCCCTTGTGAAGATGCATTATGCATTTTCATAATTATTTGTGATCTACTCATACTTTTTCCTTTTGGGGATGTAGTCTATTGTCTCAACTTACAAGTATGTTAGACAGTCTCATTTCATTATACATAACTCTATAGAACTCATCTTCTACAAAGAAGAATGTAAGGCTTTGATGTCAGATTAGAGCTTTTTTTTTTTTTTTTTTTTCATCTGGCAGGTCTGAATTATCTGATCATCTGAATCATACTCCCTGTAAAAGGATTAATTTCTTTTGTTCCAATTTAAAGTAACAGTTGCTAGCATCTTAAAAAACACCAATTATATGGAAAAATTTCCATGACCAGAAACCATAATAAAATGATTAATCTTCATCTTAACAGTAACTGTGACGCCACTAAGAATTCCATTTTCTATGCTTTCCAATATCTAATGGCACTACTATTTTTACCTAATACTCTAATCAAGAAAAGCCAATAACATGTAATGTTAATATATGCCAAATGATAATGAAGGGGGAAAAAAACTTATATCCACTGAATTTTTGTTCTGATTTATAGTTATTAGTGGTAAAAGTACCAGGTGTTTCCTAAATTTCATATATTGGACATTTAAAAATAATTTAACATTTTATGAATAATTTATATCATAAATACAAAAGCAAAAACTGAAATTTCTATCAAAATAATTATAGCATATAACATATTCAGCTAATTCTCACTGACTTTTCATATGTCTAATATATCCCATGCTTTGGATACAAAGCACGTACAATAATGCTGGGAAATGGTGAGCTCTATACAAGTTTTGCCATTAATATATTCTTTTTCTCCCTGATTACAATTTCAGTAATACCTCACATTGTTGATTTGGGACTAAAGATTTAAAAAAAGAGAGAGAGAGAGATTTGATGTTGCTATTGGGGGGTATTTCAATTGTAAAGTTTCAATTGTTTATAAATACATGGTGAAAATAAGAATGTAAAGTGGATATACAGGTGGGAAGACTCTAGACCAATATTTTCTGAGTGTCTAATATGCCTCAGCTAACTGTCAGTACCTTTTCCCGTTTCATTTCACAATAATATTATAAGCAATATATTATTTCCATTTTTAGATGAAGAAAATGGAGCTGAAAGAAGTTAGTTACTGTCCCTTCATATATCAATGTATCAGATTCTAAGACCCTTTCCATTAAACAATGAAATTGGTTAGGTAAATAATATATTCAAATAAAATCAAACTATCAAAGCAGCCCTTACACAAAAAAAATATGAAGTTTGTCTCTACCTTTCTAATACCTTTATGAAACATTAGAGTTCCCTAGAACATAATTTGAAAACTCTGGTAGATTATATCTCAAAAAGAGTCTGGGATCCTTAATATATAGGCACAACAAAACTTTCAGGGAGCTATCCAAGCCCTAGCAAGTAACAAGCTTCCTATGTGATGATGCTAATTATACTTGCCCCAGGTATACATGAAGTCAGCAGAACACCTTATTTCAAGGGTCACAACCAACATTATGTTTTATATGCCAACCATGAACCTGTGCAACCTATTCATAATATACCTTAACTGATCAAATAATGTTTTAACATGACTATTCTTTATTCAGATCCTTAAATTCAAACAAACAAGTATTTTTTAATGGACAGAATACTCCATGGAAATTAAGAACATGGATTTTAAAGTCATATAACACCTGGATTACAATCCCATATTTTCTTTTACTAGTTTTTAGTGATCTAGGGCAAGACACTTAAGCTCTGTCATCTGCAATTTCCTTGCAGGTAAAATAAGGACAACAATAACATCTACTTCATAGGGCAGTTGTACATTAATTGTGGATTAAATTAGATAAAAAATTTTTAAAAACTTAGCAGAATATTTAACCTATAGAGAACATGTCAGAAATAATAATTATTCTTTTGTTTGTGTGTTATTATTAATAATATTATTAACATAAATCAGGTGCTATGCTAGGTCCTTATTAACAAATAGACATGGTGCCTACACTCATGGAATTTATGACTTGAAAAGACAGGTAAGGCAGTTCAACAAGCTAAGCTGTTTGCTAATTACTCTGCTGAAAGAAGAATTAAAATCGTCAGAGCTCCAAAAGGTTTCCCTTTGTTTAAAAAGCCATTCCAAGTTGAGAACTGTCTGCACCAAAGCTTTATATCTCATTAGGGCCCCAGTCCAAACCCACATTTCAATTGTCCTTACCACCATGGAAAGCACTTGAGCACTGTTGGATTCGGATCAGATATCCAGGGAAGTACTGCCCTTTGGGCAGTGCTCAATTTGCCTATGTTTCTCTACTCATTTGGTTTGCAGGGAAAGGTTGTAGAGTGTCTTTTTAGATGCCAAAAGGGCCTACAACTTAGTTCCAAACAACAGAATGTGACTGAGGGTGAAAAACCTAGTGAGTTTTCTTGTTCAAGGTCCTCTTTCAAGGAGAACCAAAACCTTGAAATTGCCTGGGAATACCAATTTCCGTTTTAGCTGGATTGATGGCGTTCATTACTCTCAGGGTTTTCTTTCTCGGGTAGGTCTACTTGTGACCATGTATGAATAGCACTGATTTAAGACATGGGGATTAAAATATTTGATTCTGGGTCATCAGGGGAATGCTTAGTTAGGACTGCCAATCCAACCATTTGCCACCAACTGGCACCTAAGGATGACTATTAAGTAAGCAGTGGTTTCCATAAGAAGTTTTAAATGGAGTGTACTATGTGGAGAAAAGTGAAGGCAGAAGTGGCCGTGACCATGAATGTGGTCCAGGCAACAGATGCTCCTTATGTCACTAAGAACAATGGCACTGCAGGCCTGGATGTTTGGCTTTCCTTGTCTTTTGGCAGTCAGTAGGGATGAGTGTTTGGTGCCATCTTCTGAGAGTCCCTGAAATGACATCTCGCCCATCCGTTTTATTTGTGTATGTATTTGTTTCTTTTGTTTTGATTTTGGTCATCTGGAATGTGCATATTAAATATTCACAGACAGACCTACACTGTCCCAACTTTGAACCTTTCCTTTGTAAGTCTGATAATAGTAGAGGGTAGGAGGAGAATCCCAGAGTGTAGTTCCCACTTTCTCGGGGAAGAGCCCCATCAAAACAAATGGTGACATGTGGTATTACTGTGGTTAATTCCTTTGAAGCACACTTTAGTGGCAAGTGATGAAGGTGTTTTTCATTGATTATTGACTTCAGTTAATATATAGCTTCTGTTACTCTGTTGCCTTATACATTTTTAAAGCTGCCAGGAGAGATCTAAGAAAAAGTAGATTTGCATATACACAAATAAACTCCTAAGATGTTCTACCCATCAGCATTGTGGTTTGTAGAAGTTTTAAACATTTTCACACTGAAAGTATTCACAGTTACCTTGTCACTTTTTCAGTAAAATGGCTGCTGCTGCTGACAGGCTTGTTAGCCAGTTAGGAGAAACTGGGCATAAAGGAGATTCGTATCTCCCCTCAAAATTAGAGGGGAAGTTATGTGACTAAGTATAGCATGTATTTAAATTGGCCTATTTCAAGTCTCTCTTCCTCCATGATGTTCATTTAATTACACCAGGCTCTGTGGACCTCACCATCCCCTCGATTTCAACAGCTTACAATTTATTCAGGTAATTTTAAAATTAAAATTAAAATATATTCTGTAAACTAATGTGTAAGTTGTTTGAAATTTGGAACTATTTTACCAGGGGAAAAAAAAATGTTTTATATGGTTCTTGTATTTTCAGGTTGTCAGCTTCATGACAACTATTAAGAGATTATTGCCTGTATCAGCCCCAAAGCCTCCTAAACATCATGTAGCAGAAACAGTACTGCAGGAACCTGAAATTAGAATTCTAAGGCCCTCTAGGTCCAAGAATCTAGAGTTCTCTTTCTCTTAAATTAATACGTCATCTGAGCTCAGGTGTTAGAAAGTCAAGTTGGGAGTGGAGAGGAAAAACTGGTTAGTACTTTTTTTTTGACAACTTTCATCTGCTGGGAAACATCAAGAAAAGGCTTTGGCACTAGGAGGTGAATAAAAATCTGGGTGCTCAATTCTCATTAGGGAAATGAGAAAGATTTTTCAGTGCTAAAGCACATCAAAGATAGATAAGAATTCTGGGAGTTGATAGCTTCAGAGATCGGGAACATACCTGGATTAGAGGTGTCAATGGTCACCCCCTTCATTTGTTCCAACGTTCAACTAACAAGCACTCACTATGTGCCAGGCACTGATTTTAGGAAGCACTTGGATACAACAATAAATATACTGGCTAGGATGCCTGCACTCAAAGAATTTACACTCTAGTGGAGTAAAAAAGAAAATAAACTCAAGTACATATAAATAGTGACACTGTAGTTAGAAAAAAAGCCAAAAACACAGAAATGGAATAATGAGTAGTGAGTTGAGGGTAGAAGGACCATTTATATACGATGGTCAGAGAAGGGCTCTCTGAGATGGTGACCCCTGAGCTGAAACCTGAAGAATAAGAACCAACCTGGAATGTCTGGAGGAAGAGGTTTCCACGTAGAAGGTTCAGCATATGCAAGGGTCCTGAGGCGGGAATGGCCTTAGTTTGTTCTAAGGACAGAGAAAAGGGTAGTATGAATATAGTTTAGTGAAAAAGGAGGAAGAGAGTGTTCAATGAAATAAAGGATCCTATAAGTCATAATAAGTGGTTGGATTTTATTAATTGTAATGGGGAGCTACTGAAATGTTTTAAGCACAGAAATACTATGACCTAGTTTATACTTTAGATACTTGGTCTGGCTGTTTTGTAGAATATTAACTGTAGGGAGAAAAGAGTCAGAAAAGTGAAACATTGGTCCAAGGAAAAGATGATGGTGTTTTGAACTCTGATCGTGGCTGCAGACCTGGTGAGAGGTGGTCAGGTTTGAACCATTTTTTGAAAGTAGAATAAGTAGGTTTTGACGATGTGGAGGGTGGGGAAAAGAAGGAATCATAGATGTTTCCAAGGCCCCTGGCCTCAGTGGCTGGTGGATATCTAAGGGTCTCCAAATGCTTTTAGAATGTCGTCTCTTATTGGTCACTCTTGCTTTGTGTTAACCTTATCTCCATGGCTAATGTCCTTATGGACATGTACCCAAAGACTTCTGTGCCCACAATTTTCTGTGTCTAGCACAGCTCTGAGTACACAGCAGGAGTTCAATAAATATTCCATCAGTTTATTTTCTCTACTACTTGAAAAAGAAGATATTATTCAAAAACAATTTTCTTCCATAAACATGTTTATGTTTCCAACATTACTTGGAGCTTATCATTCCATTTAGTAGCCTTGCATCAAATTTAAAATCCTAATTGTTCACTTTCTTTAAATGCTTAATTTGCATGAAGATACCTCTCTTCGTTTCCATGTGACAACTTCTTTTGAGACTGTTGTGAAATACAAAGTAGTATTTTAACAGCCTTACAAGTTTTCAGTACTTTCCATGAGAAAATAAACCTCTACACATACTTGGGTGCTGTATATTCCTTTATTAATACTTTAAATCTCAGTGGCTTTACATTCACTATTTAAATAAAGCGACTTCCATTTTTTGTGTTTTGCTTTGTTTTATTTTGGACTTCCAATTATTTTTGCAAGACCATCCACTCTGTGGATTGTCTAAAGCAAAAGGTGACCCCACTTCTAGTTTTTCCTTGACAACCAGAATGTGCTTTGGTTGTCTGCAAAAGTAAATCATAGCTATGAAAACTAAATTACATGTATTGAGTCTTTATTTGCTTCCCGACACCATGATAAACACTTGTATGTTTTATTTCATTTAACCCATGTAAATGTCAAAGGAGGTATATGACATAGCAATCCATAGTTGAATCTCCCACTTATCAATTATTATATGCCTATTTTATTGATAAAGACTGAGAATTTAAAAAGTTAAAGGCCATGCCTGAGCTCACCTGGCAATCAGATGAACTCAAATAAATACAAATACACAACCTACGCCCTTAATTCTAAGGTATGTTACTTAAACTGGCATAAAAAGGTCAATTCAATTGATACTTTAGTTTCTACATTTTAAATATTTTATTAATATTACATGTTCATATGTTCAACATTTTGAAATTTCTATGTTCTTTAACCTGCAACTTTTCCTTGTTTTCCCATCAATATCAATTCTGTTTGTTTCAGTATTCTCTTATTCTACCTTTCTTTCATTATCATCTTTTTATCCCTAACCCAGATTTGGTGCTTTACTTTATGTGTATTTAGCACTTGGCACAGAGAAGCATTCTCTATATTTTATGACATTTTCCCTCATTGCTGTCATTATACTTTTTTCTGAATTCACGATACTGAACTCTGATAATATTTCCAAGATTTCTTTAGCTAGCTTTCCAGTGTCTATGAGTGGAATACCTCTGTGTGGAGTTTTAACTCTGTACCAGGAGTTTTATGGGTTTCTTTTTATTGCTAGATGAATACTATGACATTCTTATTACTGTGGGTTAATGTTTCTTTATCCTGTTCTTTCAATATTTTCCTAGTAAGATGGAGAGAGAGGTTGAAAAATCAATAAAATTAGAATTGAAAAGAGACCATGATGAGATGGAAATTGGACAGAAACAAATTGAATGATTTTTTTTCCCAGTCTAAGTTCAAGATTAGACTCTGTGTCTCCACCTTCTCTCAGAAAATAAAATGTGGGGAATATCTCACACATATCCATCTTATGCTCTTTCATCACTTTAGGTTGCCGCCTTTGGAATCCTCCATTTCATTCTGAACAAACTCTACTCTCATGAAATGACGTCTGATGTGTTCATAACAGGGACTTAAATGCATGCAATAGCATTTTCCTTTGCCTTCTTATATGAAGGTCACATCTTTTGCTAGCCCTCTTTATATGAAAGTGAGGAGGGAAGCATCCTTATTTGACCCTCCCACTTATTAAAGTCCATTTAACTACTCGTCACTATTCTATATTCTACACTGAACTTGGATCTTAATTAACAGCTTCCTGTATCCCAAAAAACTTTCAAGATATCCAAAACCACCTGATTTTTTTTCACTCTTACCCAGGCTTCCTCTATTCCTGAACTACGGACACAAGACATCCTCTGCTATCTATTTTTAGTTCATCCTCCTGGATGCTCCACTTTTTTTCCAGATACCACCTGTGACAGTTTGAGATTATCTTATGAATCCCATAAAGAGAAAGATTATGTTTAAAAAGTAATCTATTCCTCTAGGTGTGATACCCTTTGATTAGATTACTTGTAAGATTGCTTTAGAGCTTGAGATTGGACTGCATCAGTGAGGAGTAACTCAGTTTGAGTCTCCACTTCCTTGCTGAGTCTGATATAAATGGAAACAGAGGGAGAGAGACACTCATACAGACACAGGAAAAGGAAACTACCATGTTTTATCCTGCCATTTAAGAGAGGACTACAAGATCACTTAAGTAGAACACCCCAAGTGGCTGGGCCCACGGAGCAGCTCAAGAGGAAATGGTGAGCCCAGAAGGGAAGGCTAGAACTTCTGCAGAGATCAATGGCCATCTTGCTTCATCAAGTAGCAATACGCCAGGATCCACAGTAGCTGACTTTGTTGAAAAAACACCTCTTATGGTGCCTCAGTTTAGACTTTTCATGGCCTTGGAACTGTAATCTTTTACCCCAGATAAAGCCCCTTTGTAACAGCCATCCCATTTCTGGTAATTTGTGTCGGCACTCTTTTGGCAAACTAAAACACCACGCTAACCATTTTCTCTTTTTATCTATGTTTTCCTGATTTATTTCAATCTCTGAAGACAATTTTCTTTTAAAGCTTGAATCTTCCAAATGTGTCCTTTATTTAATACCTAAGTAAATCCTAAACCATCTTACTCCGGTGAGGATACCTTCATTTTTTTTCAAGCCTGTTTGATTTCCCCTTCAAGGGAAAGAAAAATATTTTGGACTAGGATCATGGCTCTAGAGATGGTAAAATGTGGCCAGATTTGGGCCATTGTGTCTATCATTGTTGAGAAGTTCAACCAGAATTTGATGTCATTTTCTTAAAAGTAGCCTAAGAAATTGCACTAATTAATAGATTGTAGATAAGGATCTAACAGGAAACTGTAAATGAAATAATGTATTTTCACTGCTGAAGAAGGAGCTAAGGAAGAGTCTTCAAATAATGGAAACATTTATTTAACATTTACCTTCAACAAATATTTAAGTGCCTACTTGTGAGTAGCTACTCACCTAGATGTTAAATATTCTCTTGTGAATACAATAAACAAGGTCTCAGAGTATACAGCCTAGCTTAGAAGAAAGATAATCATTATTTACAAAGAAGTGTGATGTGTGTTATGCAAAGATTGATTGAGAGGTATGCAAATTTATAACAGGGGTATCCTATCTAGACAAGGAGAAAATGACATTTCTTCTGAGATCCAAAGAATGGGTAAGAGTTAAATATATCTTGGTGCTGAGGAGAGAAAGTTGAAAAAGACTGATCTCAAAGAATTTACAACAGGGGGCCAGCTGTAGCCCAGTGGATAGGGTGCCGGTTCACCAC
>PVKH010016551.1:0-15697 GCA_004027955.1 Chaetophractus vellerosus
ACTTTAATTATTTAAGAAAGTTAGTGATTTTCTCTATATCCTGCAGCTTTGGAAATGCATGTGGTGTGATATAGTTTATATCATCCTCTGGTCTCTGCATTTCCTATAAATTAGGAGTTGGATATTGAAGATTGATTAAGTTCACAGTTAATATTTGTGGAGAAACTGCATCATGGTGATATTTTGTTTTTCCAGCTACAGACAAGTAATGTCTAGTTGTTTCTCTTTTAAGATGGCAATAGCCTTTGATAATCAATACCTAGATTCGTTAATTTATTAGTAGTTACACAGTGATGCTATTTTAACTTTATCATTCCCTTTTCGTTTCATGTTAGAATATTTCTATATGAGAAACTTCCCCTGATCTACTATTTTATTACCCATTCGTATCCTTTGTACAGGAAATGCAATATAAATGCTCTACTCTTTCCCTTTATTTGCCAGTTTTTCAAAATAATGAGTCTGTTCAACAACATGCAGCCATTTCTGTATGTTCTCCCTAAGTAGCATAATGCCCTTCTAGTGCCACAATTAATTCAGAGACATCTCTTAAGATCTTGCAGTTTTTGTTGTCAACTAGGTCATTAGAATGAGAGGTAAGTTACCGTGCCCTGGGTGTTTACAGAACTTCAATGTACCCCTTTAATTGTTTTGATATCAAGGGGCAAGTCAGAAGTCCAAATCTTGTATACCTGAGTGGCCCTTTTTTCACCTTGTACACCGTGTGTGGCCCTTTCCCACCTTGTACGCCCCGAGTGGCCCTTTCCCACCTTGTATGCCCTGTGTGGCCCTTTCCCATCTTGTACGCCCTGTGTGGCCCTTTCCCATCTTGTACGCACTGTGTGGCCCTTCCCCATCTTGTACGCCCTGTGTGGTCCTTTCCTATCTTCATCCGTCTGCCTCCCTACTCTCCTCTTGATTGTTGCAAAAAAAAGTGCCTTCCTGCTGTATAGCAGTTTTGCGAAATCATATAACCCTGGAGCTAACTGTACAGTTCTATGTTTAAGACCATCAGATCTGATTCTTTATAACATAATGGCAATTCTGGAATTTGATATATTATTAATTCAAGAAAAATGAGCTTTGAAATGCAAAGGAAACATTCTCTTTGCGAATTCAATGTTTGGGATAATATAAAATAATGTGATTGATAGGTCAAGAAAATATTTTTAATTATTTGTCCTTTAATCAAGCTGAGCAAAGAACCCCACTATATGCACCTGAATCTTCTGCAAATTAGATGTTGCTAACCAGTCTTTGACAACAGAGACATGGTAGCATGGAAACAAGAGTTCAGTGAGGACTCAGGCGAGTCAGGTGCCAGTCACAGCTTGTTGGTAGCTCTGCCAGCACCTGTGGGGAGCTCAACATGTGAAAGCAAAACACATCAGCAGCCACTGTCTCATTCCCTTTCCTCTGGGGTCGTTTTTATATCTGAAGAGAAAGTATTTGGAGCAGATGAACTCTACAGTGCTCTCTCTACAATTCTGATTCTACAACCCAGGATAGGCAGTTTTATGATTTTAATTTTGCAAGATCTAATATTAGACATATTCAAGATGTTTTAAAGCATAGCCTAAAACAGATAGTTCCTTGCATTCTAGTCTTGCATAATTTCTAAAATGTAAATAACTAGAGGGGCATTGTAAAGATATACTTCCTTAATTTTATAAAAAATATTTCAAACACTACAATAAATTTACCTGTGGACTTATTTTACAACTTTGCTTTTACTTGTTGAAGAGTACACCAAAAGTCTTAATGACCTTGGAAGGGTTACAAATCTCTTTTATGTTATCTGTGACTGAAAATATTTTGAACAAAATCTTCCACTCAAAGGATTAAGACAGATTTATTTTTACCAGTATTTATTTCTTTTTTCTACATTTATTGACTATTTTATTAAACGTTTCTCATCTCTGTTTTTTTGGATTTGAAAATTTTGAGGAATTTGTTTAATTTGTTCCCTCGGCCTTGGATATTTTTTAAAAAATAGATATAGCACTTAGAAGTTTTTTTTTTTTAAGTGACTGATGGTTTGATAAACCTTGTTATTGATTCAAATAAATTTGGTATTGAAAAGCCCATACCATTTCAGAACATCATCTTACCTTCGTGAAGTTTTCAGTTACAGATAAATATTTCTCACTGTGCTTTCAGTGGTATCTGCAATCTTTTCCTTGCTCATAGAGAAACCTTAGAAAGAAATGGAAGAAATGTTTAATGGAGGAGGAAGGGATTCTGAAGAAAAATCCAATAGGAGATAAGGCAATAATTCTTAAGAGTGTGTGAGTCCTTAAAGCCTCACGATAACAACAGCATGTTCACAGCGCAAAGAATAAAACCTGCAGGCACTCTACTGTGGTTATGGGGCAGGGGCAGAGAGTGCTCAAGGCATTTAGATGGCCACAAACCAAATGAACAGCAAAGGGTGGTACAGACTTTAAAATCATGTCCTTAGCTCTAAGGGCATGATTTTTAAAACATACATTGTTTTTTGGTTTCGAGAGATGCAATGAGCATCGTAAATCTGCATTAAACAAACATATCCTTTCCAGGATATCCACAGAACAATTGTTGCGCCTAAAGATGAACAATTCCCATGTAGTTTAGCTCAGAATAAGACAGCTAAGTGGATAATCTGTTCTCAAGCCTCTCAAATTATTTCTAGATTAGGAGAGAGACTGACTCCGGCATTATTTCAAGAACACTCCACTTTCCTAAGTCCAGATTTGAGTTTACATTTCTAGACTGCCTGAAAGCCTCACACTACTGCTATGAAACACATTCCTGACATGCAAGACCAGTACTTCGGAAAGGCATTTTTACGCATTTCTAATGTAAGACTAATATTTTCAATATGCATCTTAAATAGCCGTTCCTGGAGAGCAACAACCCTCTGGGTATGTGATCATAGATTCTTAGGGTTTACTATTTTATTTCTTGTTATTCCATTCGGTTAACATAATTAGTTATTATGAAATGTGCATTCTCACACTATTTCCCTTCAGCTGCACATGGTATTTTGTTTCCTTCTCTACACGATAATAAGCAGGAAAGTGGAGTTTGGAAAAAAATACAGAAGCTATATCTGTGAGGAAGTCTTCAAATAATGCTATTGAATTATGTATGGCTTTGAAAAATTAAGGTGAAGCCTACACAAAGTCTAGATGAAGGAGAAATTAATTAGTACATGCATTCATTATCACGCCATGTAAAGCCTGAGCAATCTCTCCTCTTGTCATCACGCTTTGAAAGAAAGACCACTTTTTTCCCTCTTAATTATATCTGCAAACACCCACTTTCCAAAAAGACCACATTTTAAAACTTAATTTTAAATTTTAATTTATATTTTATTGAGGTAACATATATAAATATATAACACAAATTTTGTCATTCCAACCACCTTTTAAATGTACATTTTAGTGGCATTAAGTACATTTACATTGTTATGCTAACATCACAGTCTGTTATGCAAGCATTTTCATCACCTAAAACAAAAACTCTGTGCCCATTAAGCAATAACTCCTGATTTCCACTTCCTACTGGCCCCTGGCCACTTCTAATCTACTTTCTGTCTCTATGAATTTCCTCTTCTAAATACTTCATATAGGTAGAATCATGTAACATTTGTCTTTTTAGTATCTGGCTTATTTTACCCAACATGATGCCTCAAGTTTCGTCCATGTAGTAAGATACATCAGAACTCCATTCCTTTTCATGGCTGAATAATATTTCATCGTATGCACGTACCACATTTTGTTTATCCATCCATTGGTGGACATTTAGGTTGTACCCATCCAAAAAGACAAACAACCCAATTAAAAAGTGGGCAGAAGAATTGAATAACATTTCCCCAAAGAAGATATTCAAATGGCAAATTAGCACATGAAAAAGTGTTCAACATCATGAGTTCCTACGGAAAAGCAAATCAAAACCACAATGAGATATCACTTCACACTCACAAGGATGGCTGTCATTAAAAAAAAGAAAAGTGGTGAGCAGGATGCAAGAATTGGAAGCCTTGCACATTGGGGGTGGAATGTAAAATGGCGCAGCTGCTCTGGAAAACGGCTTAGGGGTTCCTCAAATACGTGAGCACAGGATGACCACGTGACCCAGAAATTCCGCTCTTACATACATACTCAAAGTACCGAAAACAGCGCCTCTAAGAGAGAGGCTCTGAGCCACAGCAGCAGCAAGCTTTGGCCCTTGATATTCACTTCTCAAGTCTACTGTAAGTTTATTGGGCACAAGACTGTTACGGAAAAATCACAGTGTAGAAGCTCACTCATGCACAAGAGCTCTTATTATATTAATTCAACTTCCAAATCTGTTTATTAAAACAGCGGTAGGCCTTATCATTTTTAATAAAATAGGAAATATTTTATTTTGTGATGTCACTTTTGGTCTTTTTTGAAAACTGATAGGTTTTATTTTTTTTTTTAAAGATTTATTTATTTTATTACATATCTCCCCTTCCCCCCGCTGCGGCGACGCGCCGAGAGTGGTCACTGCGCAGGCGCGGCTTTCCCCGCTTGTGGGCGGTCTCTGCGTTGGTTCACGGCCGGCTTTCAGTTCGCGGGTGGCTGGCTGCGCTCCATCCGTGGGCGACCTGCCCTGCCCGTGGCGGCTCTTGCCATGTCTGTGGCAGCTTCTTGCCCTGCCCACGGCGGCTCCGGCCTGCCCATGGCGGCTTGCCATTCTCAAGGCAGTCTGCCCGCTAGGAGAGGTCCCCAGGAATCGAACCCGGGGCCTTAGGTTTTATTATTGAACAAAGAAATATAATTTTCTTTTGGTATTCTAATTGCAAAACAGATATCTTTTTTCCATTAGCATTGAAAAAACTGCAATGAATTAATGAATTCTCAAGGGATTCATTAAGAAATGATCATGACATATATATGTCTCCTAAAAAACATAATTCTTGTTTCATTTTCTAGGTAAGTCTTTTTAAGATGTTTTAATCAATTAAAGCCAAACTAATAGGCAGTGATTTGGAAATCAGTGCTTGAACTGCTAGCTTAAATATGAGCTTGTACACTGCATGCCTAAGTATATTGCGGTATCTGTTTCTTAACTTCTATAGACATGATTATCCATCATCAGTAGCATATTTAAAAACTACTACTCTGATGTCTTCATATGAATATATTGCCATTAACTCATTTTTCACTCGCTGAAAGACACAGGATATGTAATTAAAAACAACCTTATCCACCATAGCTGCATTTCTGTCAGACAGAAAGCTGGTGGAAAGATTTGGCAGCTATATAAATAAGATATACTCTAGGAATTGTGCTTCTTTTTTATCCCTTTTCTACACAAACTCTTTCAAGAAATATGTGTACTTCGTTTTTTTTTTAGTGTATAAGAACAAAACCCTTTCTCTTGGAAATTCCAGAGACACACATAGTGGTACTTTTTACTACCTTAATAAAACCCAGGGGATTTGTTTTAAAGGACACATCATCATGGATTTTTCTTGAAGAAAATGCAACTGTGAGCTTTAGTTAAACAAAGAATTATGCTTCTTCCTTTCAAATGAATTTAGATTAAATGTGAAGTATAAGTTTAGGCAGAATTTTAATTCACGTACAAGCCTTCGAAAGTGCTTCTCAGCAATGGTGGATGTTTTAAGCCTAGACTTTCGGGCACACTCATTATTAACTGTATTATGATAAGCAATCTTGTCCTTCATGTATTGTAAAGTCAAAGAAATAAGGTCCTTGGTGATTCTAGTCATTTTATATTTACTTTATGTTGCCTGGATATTTTTAATTGATCTACAAGTAAAACAAGATCCACATCACATCTGGCAAAGTTCCAAGTTAAAAAAAGAAATAGAACATAGAGTTGCTAAGAGATAATTTGATTTCTTGGCCAACACATCTTTGTATGCAGAGAAAGAGTTAAGATATTCGGCATGACCTTTATTTAAATTTAGATGGTACATTCCAAAGACATGGTATTAGTAAATATACTAGCAGATCCATTAATAATATACCAGTAACTGCTAACATTTATTGAGTATTCTTCACATGCTTGGCAATGTGCTAAGTCTTTACATGTAATTTCTTTTTCAAACATTCACAATAGACATATGGTTTAGTACATCTTACAGTGAAGAAAATGAGCCTTAGATTTCTTAAGAAATGTGCCTAAACACCACTGAGCTAAGAAGTGACCCAAAAAAGATTCTGATACAAGCCTCTCTGTCTAGAGTCAAATATTTAATCCATTTACTATGTTGCTAAATGCTATTTATTTTCATAATTCAAACTACTACTGCTACTACTACTACTACTACTACCAGACAACATTTTTTAAATTTACCTGATACTCTTGTAAATGATTTACATTAATTCCGTCTATAGATTCTATTATTCTACCACCTACTGTCAATAGGTCTTATGAAGCTTATCTTATCAAATATACAACTTTGATGTAGGCCTAACAGAAATATATATACACGCACACATATGCGCATACACACAGACACATAAACACGTGCTACAAGGTTGCAGTGGCCCCATTTGCAACAGCCCAAACCAAATATCCATCAAGGGTAGGATGGGTAAATGGATCGTGGTGTATTAAAAAATGGAATACTATAAAACAACAATATATTGAGTCTAAAAACAAAGTGCTGAATGAAAGATGCCAGACCCAAAAACTAATATGCTAGTCCTATTTTATGAAAAAAATTTAAAAAGGCAAAACTAACCTATGCTCTTAAAAATCAAGATAATAATTAGTCTTCAGGCCAGGTAAAATGAGACAAGGGAGGATTTCGCGATTCTAACAATGCTCTTTTTTATGTGTGGTGGATATATAAGCATATTCAGTACGTAAGTATTCATTAAACTGCAAATTTAAGTATATACACACAAACATATTACACTATAATAAAGTGTTAAAAATATATATGGCCTCCTATTTTCTCAAAAGACATACTTGAAAGCTGGCAAACAAAAGGATTTTCTCCCCAGAAGGAGAATAACAAAATTTAAGTACTGCAAGTATATAAACAAAATAGATCATTGTAAAGGAAAGAGCTTTTAGATTTCATTATTTCTTTCCCCAAAGTCATGATGTGAGTTTTACTTTTAATGGGTTTCCTTTTCCTAGGCCTGCTTGTCCTACCATTATCATTTCCTCATTTCATTCTTATTCCCTTTGTTTCTTTATTCAATTTAAGGATAAAATTCAGCTTGTCTTCAGCATTTTAAAAATAGTATGCCTTTCTGTTTATGAGGATAACTATGGGCTTTGGAAAAAATTTCACAAACACAAGAAGGTTAAAATGTTCCAAATAACTAAAGTTGGAGAACATTTAGATTTTTTTTTTTTAAAGATTTATTTATTTTATTACATATCTCCCCCCCACCCCACACTGCGGTGACGTGCCAAGAGTGGTCACTGCGCAGGCGCGGCTTTCCCCGCTTGTGGGCGGTCTCTGCGTCCGTTCACGGCCGGCTTTCAGTTCGCGGGTGGTTGGCTGCGCTCCATCCGCGGGCAACCTGCCCTGCCATGGCGGCTCTTGCCCTGTCCGTGGCAACTTCTTGCCCTGCCCACGGCGGCTCCGGCCCGCCCATGGCGGCTTGCCATTCTCAAGGCGGTCTGCCCGCTAGGAGAGGTCCCCGGGAATCGAACCCGGGGCCTCCCATGTGGTATGCTGGTGCCCTATCCACTGGGCTATCGAGCCGGCCCCAACATTTAGATTTATATCTGCTTAATATGCTAAACAGGTCTCCAAAAACATTTCTACCTTTTCGCCACTCTTGTCAGTTTCTTTTTCCAAATTAAAGCTCATTTACCTTCATTCACTCCCTGACCTTTCAGGAATTTATCAGACAGATAACCCCAGCTCCAAAATAGCTTTTAAATCAGATATGCATCTATATTAATAAACTACAGAATTATAATAATTATGCCTTTAATCTCACCGATTTGATGAGAGGCTGACATTGCCATTTAGTTTACCGTTCCGCTTGCCACACCTTAAACATTTATGACACGATACATGCCCTTCTTCCCATTTAAAGAATGACTGATTTAAAATGTTTATGTCTGCATACATGTGTCAGGCTCCCTTCTAGTCAGTGGAGGCGCAGGAGTGAATAAAATACACCAAGGTGCCTGCCCTCAAGCACCTTGCAGTACAATATGTGAGAATATACATAGTAGTTTAGATATTAAGTGCACTTGATCAAAACCTGTGACAGGGTGTTTAAGAAGGGCCTTTTAATAAAGCGGGAGCTTGGCAGAGACCAGGAGCAAGCGAGCCCTGAGCCAAGCAGATGTCTGCGAGAAGAGGAACCCAGAAAGACGGAAGAACTGGGAATAAGCTTCCAGCTGGGAGTGAGGCTGTGAGTTTAAGAAGGTTAAGCGAGGGGCCGGCTGTAGCCCAGTTGGTAGGGCGCCGGTTTAGAACATAAAGCGGCTGCGGGCAGGGCAGGCCCCTGCGAGCAAGAATGAACACAGCAAGAACAAGCAGAAAGGGGGGTATGTAATAAATAAATAAATAAATATTAAAAAAACAAAAAAAAAAAGTTAAGCGAGGGGGCCCAATCTTTAAGTCCTTTTAGAAGTTATAAGGACTTCGCCTTTTATTCCGAACCAGACAGGAAGCCACTGGCGGGGTCTGACTTGCAGATTGGCATGATTTGTATAATATTTTAAAAGGACGGCTCAGGCTTTGAGAATCGACCGTTGGGGGTGAGGGGGTGGGCAGGATACTGTAGGCACAAAGCATGGAGATAAATTAACACAACTGTAACCCAGGAGAGAAGAACTGGTGGTGACTGGGGTCTGCGCGTTTTAACAGTGAAGGAGGGAAGTGGTCAGATATTGAATGCATTTTAAAAGCACACTTTGCTAAATTTATTCTCGTATACTCAGCATCTGATATAATGCTCATAAACTCCTCAAAATACTTGACAGATGAAAAAACAGCCCTTCACACAATACCCTTTTTCGTTGTCCCCAACTGTGCTCTCAGGTCATGGTCAATTTTGGAAATTCCCTTGCTGTTTCTCCGAGTTAGTTTTCCTTGTGAGCCTATCTTTAGGATCTTGTGCATAGTTCTGCCATGGTTCTTAAATTATATCCTGGGTACTGAGTGCATGGTTGGATCTAGAGCAGGCGTACCCAACAGAAATACAATTTAAAATTTTCTGGAAGCCACATTAAGGAACAAGTTGAAAGAAACAGGTGAAACTAGTTGCAAAATACATTTAATTTAAAAAAAGATCTAAAATATGTTTTTCATGATGTAATCAATAGAAAAATTATCAATGCTATATTTTACATCCTTTTTTTGTGCTGTCTTCCAAACCTGTTGTGTATTTTATACTTACAGCCATACTTCAATTCAAATGCTAAATTTTCATCAGAAATACTTGATTTTATTTAGATTTAATAGAGGTTTCTGTTGAAAAAAGTAGATTTACATAATCAAATTTTTTATGAGCATACCTATAATTTTCCAATAACTAGAGAATCAGTTTTTAAATTAAAATTAAATTCCAGTAAAATTTACAATTCAGGTCCTCAGACACTCTAGCCACATGTGGCTAGTGGCTACCACGTAAGTCAGTGCAGACCTAAAGGATCACCTTGTTTGCTGTCACACACGTGGACAGCAGAGCAGAAGGAAATATGGTAATGTGTATGTGAAGCATGGGAAAACAGAACACCTGTTCCCATAGTCTGCCCACTGTTTATTCATTTTTTTCCCCAGCCACATTGTGACACAAATAAAGTCATGCTTTAAGTAGGACTAGTGTTTTGTCTAGAGAGTGAGGTAGAAAAGGGAATCAGAATTTTAGAAAGAGCACCGTAGACCATAACAGTTATGCTCGATAAACGTGCCATATTCCTGCCAAAATTATGTAATCTAACGAGGAAACAAGAGACCCGTCTGATTCAGAAGACATCTGACAAAATAACTGTCCTGTACCCTTCAAAACGTAAAGGCCACGGAAGGCCAAGAAAAGCTGAGCACATGTTCCACACCGAAGGACACTAAAGAGCCATGACGTCTAAATGCGACCTGTGATCGCAGATTGGATCGTGGGTTGGGGGAAACAGCTGTAAGGTCATTATGGGGGAAAGTGGTGAAAAATGAGTACCTATAGTGGATTGGATAAGAACGTTGAATCAATTGTAAGTCTCCTGATTTTGATCATTGTACTGCAGTTACATAAAGAATCTCTTTGTTCGTAAAAAAGTACACACTGACATGTTTGCAATAAAAGAGCACAATTTACTCTCAAATCATTCAGAAAGAAAATGGAGCAAACGAGAGAGAATGGTGGAGACAGCAAGAGTACAAAGCAAATGATGAAACAAATGGGGGAACTTGTTAATAATTGCTGGTCTAGTTAAAGAGTATATGGGAATTGTTTGTAATATTCTTGCACATTTGAAAATTATACGAAATAAAATCTTACAAAAATGGGAATGAGCATCATTGATTCATTTACTCATTCAGGCTACTTTACCAGGTGTCTGGTTTGTGCCTGGCTCTGGTATGGGTAGGGACACTAAGGCACAGCAGACAGATACAGTCCATTCTTACAGCTCTTATGCTACTCTTTCAACAGGTCTTTTAAACCATTATTTAGGACTTTCAATTTTGAAAAATCATGTGAAAGACGAGAGCCCAACAGGAAAGAAATATTATGATGTTATAAGAATGAAATGGTTCTTTATAATAATGCTTATGAATAGAATGAAATTAATGCTAGGCAGTCAAGACCCACCTTTTAGATTAGGTGCTTTTATGCTTTTAATGTAATACTGATATGGTCGTTTTCACCTCTTACACAAGTGTTTCCACAGTATCTGCAAACATATCACACATACACGACTTCCTAATCAGAGCACAGTAAATTGGACAGCTGGGCATGTTGCACTACTGTTCACACATTGGGTCGAAGAAAACAATTTAGCCTCAAAGTACACATATTTCATGCATGTACATGTGTCTGATATTAGACAAGTTAGGCAATGTTTTCAGCCTCAGAATCCTGGTCGATAGAATAGAAATGACACTCACCTTGCAGGACTGAATAAGGGTTCAATACATTCTACCTGTAACTCAACTTGCCTGTCACGGGGCAGCTATTTATTGTATGGCAGATCTCGTGCTATCACGGGTGCGAAGAAGGGCCTGGGTGCCACAATTCCCTAAAAGTGTGTCCTGTCAAACGCTAATCCCACGGGGGAAACACGATTGGGAAATGCTGCGTATTACATCCCCTTATTGGATATTGATGGTGAAAATTCTCTTGATTAAGGTAATCAAAAGGGCTGCAATAAAGAAAGTTGTTTAACTTTTCTCAGGCCATCATGTTTTGAGCATTTGGCCAAAGAATCCCATTTTAGAGAGATATTTTCTAGTGCTTCATCCATGTATAACTTCATTGAGGAAGCTTCTCCTCCAATTTGTGGTTGAATTTTTAATTATTTTAAAAAGTTTTGTAATTAGCAATCATGTGCCATTTTCTCAGGAAGGGAATTACTTATTTCCAACATTTCATTAACATTGCCCACAAATTGGAGCAAATTACCACAGTTTCATCTTCTGTTCTTTCAGCAAAAATCCTGGGTTAATTTGATGATATAGGAACCTGAAAAAAATAAGCTTTCTTTGATTATTGTTAGATTGCTTGACCTGCTTTTACTATTTAGGATGGCTCTAGCAAATCCCTTGAATGTAGAAAGATTGAATTAGAATTTTCTTTGTTAATAAGAGAAAATATACATTCAAACATACATGTATGCATGTATGTGCACACTAACATATCTGTGTATATATTTCTGCTGAATTATTAATATAGTCTTTATCTTAGGATTGAATTGAGCATATTTTGAAGAATTTGAATATATATCATCTAATATCTTGACAGTAGGTTTTTTGGTCACCCGAGCAATTGTTTATCTTTAAATAAGCAGTAATTGAATCTTGTCATTACAGCATTTTCTTGACAATCTAAGTTCCTGAATTTTCTACTGGTACTTGGGTGAATTTGATGGTGAGACTTTTGGACACCATTGCCTTCTCAAATTATTAAGATGATTGATTACAAGGTATATTTTTGTCATTTATACTGAATGAATTTTTAAAATTCCTTTAATATGATAAAAGCAATAAATAAAATCTAATTAAACACACAACACAAATGCATTATTGCATTCCTCACAAAAAAGCTTTGAAACAGGATATTAAAAAGATGGCAAGCTTCTCATTAGAGATGAGCATTTAAAAAATTCTTTCCTAAGAGAAATAAAAATAAACAACTTATCATGGAAACTTGCAATATATATTCTTGCAATATAATATTTCAGCATTGATTTGAGGCATTTAATATACTAAATAAACTTCACAGGTACTCGAGGCTTCAAACGGCCTACCCATGCAACCTGAAACACACAGGTCATTCCATTCCCCTGGACTCCAATAACCAAAGTCTAAGCTGAGGGTGTGTGAGGTTTACCAGACTACTCTGTCCTTGATAATAGAGGCTCACCCAGCAGAGCCTGAAACAAGGATTCTAGAGCAAGCAGTTAATTTGGGAGGTGAAGAACAGAGGGGAGGGACAGTGAGACTGGGAAAGGGGCCAGTGCCAGTGCGCCACTGAGCCGTCCCCCCTGGGCTTAACCATACTGTGAACCCCCCTGGCAAGCGCAGAGCTCACACCCTGGACCTGCCCTCCCTGCAGCCAGAGGGTTGGGGTTGGCATGTCGCCTCCCCTAGGTCGCCGGCAAGGGCTGCTCTCAGGTGGCACTGCTAGCACTTCCTGCCTGGAACACAGGACGGCAAAGCCTGTCTCAGTGGGTGTAGAAAGACTTCAGACCCTGGGGAAGAACTCTGGGTTGTGTGCACTGAAGTGACGAGGACGAACAGAGTTTTGGACACCACCATCGTCCGCTACAGACATTGACGTCCTGCGCACCACAGTGTTGGCATATTACCATGTCTGTCCTGCTGTGGTTTGCATCACCGTCACTATCGTGTGGCATATGTTGTCCCACCGAGCAGCAGGCTGCAGGGAGGGCATTTATGTCTGCTCTTAGAAGAGCAATAGGGATAGTGTGCAACAGACAAAAAACAGAGTTTAAAGCTTTTCTGAAACCTTTAAGGAGTTAAACGATTTTACTTGAGAGTATTTCTTATTTTCTTTTAAAGAGGCTCAAAATTCAAGCAGGAATTGTCCTGTCTGCCAGCGAGGGAGAGACTGCAGTGGCCGTGGGGCATGCGCTCCGGACGAGGCGCCACGTGGAGCCCGCAGGCCAGACCCTCGTGTGGGCCTCGGAGTCCCGACTGGAGCAGGCGGGGAGTCGGGGTCTGCTTGCCCAGTAGGAGAGGCAAAGCCCAGGGTGCTGTCAGGAACCAGAACCGAGATGCTGCGCCGCTGTGGACCGCCCGGCCACACGTTTCAGCCCGAGGAACCCGCTTTACAGCCCATACGCCCAGCAGGGGAGAAGGGACAGCCTGGCGCGATGGTGGGAGAGACGAGGGACGGCGGTGCCTGAAAGCCACAGGGCTGGCCTGCACGTCCCCAGGAGCATGTGCTCACGGCCCCCTGCGGGATGCCGAGGGAGTGCCCAGGACACAGACTCTGCTTTTCCGGGGGTCCGGGAAAGGGGGCTGAGGCCTGATGATCCGTGCCAGAAGCAGAGATGAATCCTAATCAAGCAAATAACTATATCTTTAAGTTTTATGTCAGTATGCTAAGTGCCTGATGGGATAGATCCAGAAAAACTAAAACAACAAAATAATAAATATCTAATTGATGAAAAAAATAAAAGGCAAGAGATGCAGTATAAAGTGAAGGGCAAAGGAAAAATATAGTAATAGCTAGAGTAATTGCATCCCAGGTAAATGGACTAAACACTATAATTACAAGTCAAACAACAAAGTGGAAAACAATCAACACCCAAATTTGTGATTTAAGAGACACTTTAAATATAAGGATGAGGAAAGATTCAAAGTAAAAAAATGGGGTGAGTAGGAGAAAAAATAAGCAAACGCTAATCAAATGAAGGCAAGTATATTATATTAGTACCCAGCAATATGTATTTTTAAGGCTAGAAATGTAAATAGTGATAAATGGTATATTTAATGATGATAAAAGGTCTTTTAAATGAAATATATGAAAGTCTTAAACCTATATATAGAAATAACAGATTTAAAATATATAAAGAACTACACCTTCAAAAACTGAAACTTAGAGATGGCCATAGGTTCTGAGGGGAGGGAGAAGGAAGAATAGATGGAATGTAGGACATTTTTAGGGCATTGGAATTGTTCAACATGATCTTGCAATAACAGATACAGGCCACTTCAAATTTTGTCAAAACTGGTAAAAGTGTATGACCCAAAATGTAAACCGTAATGTAAACCATTGACTATAGTTAGTAGCAATTGTAACAAATGTACCATGCCCATGTAAAATGTTATTAATAAAGGGAGAGGGGAAAAGGGAGAGATTGTTGAGTATATGGGAATCACGTGTATTCTCTATGTGACTTTTCGGTGTCATAAAGCTTCTTTGAAGATAAAATGAAAAAAAATAAGATACTGGGGGAATATATGGAAGAAAATGTCACTGTACATACAAGACAACAGACCTTGCATTGATGAAAGATACAATGTCTAAATTTTTTAAAAATTATTATTTAAATTTGTTTTAATTTTTTTGTACTTTATTGGTTATTTTTTAAATTATTCCATTTTCTTACTGATTTTATTCAGTTATTTTGTTGGCTTCATCTCTGGAGTTATTTCGGGTCACAGAAGTGTCACAGCAATGGCAGGAGAGGGTCATGTTGCTGGGTCAGTGATGTGGAGACACATGGGAAGGGGTGCACCTGGGGCATGCCCCTAAGATCTATGAATATGTTCAAGTGTTCTGGGGCATTGTCTCGGTGGGTGGAGAGCCACACAATAACTGAAAGAATATTGAATTCCCATCCTGGGGAGTACTGCTACATTCTCTAAAACGTTGGCAACAATCCCTCGAGTGCAAGGGCAGTGCCTAGTGAAGGAGGACAGACCATTATACCAGGCCCTTGATAGTGATGATTGTACTTAGGAACCTTTTCTTGTGAAACTGAAACTTAGCCTAGTATTATATACTGCCTAAGAGTTATAGGCCTCCTTGTTGCTCAAATGTTGTCTCTCTCTAAGCCAAATTCAGCGTATGAACACATTACCTTCCAATCAAAGTGGGACACGAATCCAAGGATGAGCCTCCCTGGCAGTGAGGGGTTATTACTAAGCACCAACTAGTAATGCATCTGGAAAGGACCTTGAACAAAAGGGGGAAATGGTAAATACAAATGAGTTTTTATGGCTAAGAGACTTCAAAGTGAGTCGGGAGGTCATTCCAGAGGTTACACTTACCCAAGTCTCAGCAAGATCTCATTGACTGCCACAGCAAACAGTGCCTCAAGTAGCGGGGCTCCTGAGGGCTCTCTAGATACCGATAAACTATAAGCAGGGCAGACAGCTCAGGAATTCCGCTCCCTGTCCGTGGGCCTTACTTGGGAATTTATGTTCCCCAGTGGAACAGAGTTAGACTCATTTATAGGTTCTCTACACATGGCTCTTCTGCCCCTTTTATTTGAACCCATAATTAGCACTATACTTGATAAATATATGTCCCAGAGACTTAAATCTTTG
>PVKH010016552.1:0-15698 GCA_004027955.1 Chaetophractus vellerosus
CTCCAGAACCCAAGTCAGCACGACTCGCCCAGAAACGGGGGGATCCGAGCGTGCGGGGGAGCAGATGTGAAGGGGGCTGTCGCTGGCAAGAGCAGGGTCTAGAGGGGCAGCGCGTTCAGACTGCTCTGGAGCGAGCTTAGCAGCGGGTGGTCGATGATCAACACTGAACAGTCAATTGAGTCCACCGGGCAAGACCAGAAGAGAGAAAAAACGGGCCCCCCGTCTCTTGACCTGCGCCCCGCGTGGAGCTCGCCCAGAGGCACCACATGGGTTCATGCAGGCTGCTGGTCCCCGACCCGCAGAGACTCGAAAGCCTCAGGGCGGCAGGGGCGGCTGCGGGCGTGCGCGGGCCGGGGGCTGGCTCGGCTGCCTAGGGGCGGCATCCCGGCTACCGGGCAGCCTGTCGGACTTTCCCTGGTCGGTCCTGAGCTGGAAGCTGCAGTTACTGACGGAGCCCCGTTTGGAGGCCGCGGTTCGGCAACCTGCGCTGGCGGCTGCAGGCCGCGGGTCAGAGCTCTATCTTTACACATGGCCTGGCCGTTGCCGGTTAGCACATTCAGTCCCTTAGCCCTTTATACAAAGGCTGGCTCTGCTCTTTCTCGGGGAGTTTGCTGGAACTGGGAGGCAGGTGGGAGAGCTGGGAGATCCCCCCCCCCCCGCCCCCAGTCATCCGCCCAGACTGAGTTCTGGCTACAGAGGTACCTTCTGCAGTCACAACACGCTCCTGGATTTTAAAAAAATGTTCAAGATGGGGCTGTGCTCTCCCTTTCTGCCTGTCAACACAGACTCCCTCAGCAGCTCTAAGTGCTCGAATTAGGAATCTCTAATCCCGTGTGATGTTCCAGGGTGCTGTGGGCAAGCAGCACGTCTCACACTGCTTCTGTCAACTGCCCTAACTTCCCCGGGAAAAGAGAGGTGCCCACCTCTGGTTACTGGCTGAGGCCAAATACGCAGAGCCTCAAGAAAAACAAATACTTTTCTTTTCTCAACAGAGCACTCACTGGTATCACGTGACAACCAAGAGAGCTCAGGAATTAAGTGGAGAACCTTGGGAGCTTAGCGTCGTGGAGATTGGAGAAACATTCTGGAGGGGAGACTGAAGTTTTTTTTCCATTTTACAGATCAGGAAACTAATTCCCACGTTGAGAGTTTAGGTTCTCTTCCCAGTTGGTGCATCTCAGGAAAGCCAAGGTTGGAGCACTTCCCCTGACTGACCTGGTTTTCCTTCTCCAAGTTTGAAAACTATGACGTTGGAATAACAAGTCACAGAAGGCCCATATACAAAATGAAAAAAAATACTGTACGTACTGGCCTTCCCAGTGGTGCAGAGAAATCTTATTTTGGATAGATAGGCATGTTAATATTGAAATTAACAGATAAGCTTCGAGTTGAAAGGTAGAGCTGTTACTGAACATTTCTGCATCTGAAGCCGGAGCGGCATGAAGTAGGCACAGCTGGCTCTGCGGCCCCCTCCCAGAATAAAGCACACATCCCCTCTTACACCCTGGGGTAGGTTGGGGGGGGGCGGGGGAAGTGAACTGAAGCACTAAGGCCATCGGTACATAAAAACAAGGGCAAGGCAGGTTAAGGAAACCAGGGCTATTGCTGAGCTGACCTTCAGGTACTCCCTGACACCTGCTCAGCTCCACACAGAATGAGAAAAAGGCCAAAAGGTTAGAGGAGTAGAACAGCTGAGGGTCAGAACAGACAGAAGCTGGAGTGCTGTCAGTGGCACAAACTCCCAATTAGCTAATTTTTTAAAAATGAGGAACACATTTGCCAGCCTTTTGGTATTTTCTGCTTATACTAATTTATAAAAATTGCCAGCCTTTGGGGGTTTACAGATTTTCTTCATCATCACTGACAAATAGAGATAATGTGAAGCTCTTAGGGAGAAAAAACAATTCTAGGTGTAGGAAACAGCACGTGACACCTTCCATTAAGCTGGGGGCCCTGAGAGCCTCTTTCTCCTGCTACAGAAGGACAAATGCATGGTGACATTACAACCCAGCACTTCGAAAACCAAAATGGCCTCCTTTCCCACCTTCCAGCCCCCAAAGTCACGGTTTTGTTTCTTTTCCTTACGGAGTGATGATATCACTGTGCTCCGAGAACTCTCCCTCCAGACCTGCCTTCCTTTCTTACATTCCTTTCCCACTATCCCCAAAACCAGTTTGGTCCAAGTGCACCTGCAGATTACCGTACTCTGCCACTACTACTCACTCCTCCTCCATCCACAATAATTCCTGAATGCCCCCAGATTAATTAACCAACCAGGGACATTAACATGGACACCTTGTGTGGGAGGATCACTGGAGCTCTCCCTCAAATAAGGATGACAGAGTGGGACGTCTGTAAACCAGCACAAAGTCAGGAAACGATTTCCATAAAAACATCAGCTGCTGCCACTGCTGACAACCAGGATTTTCTATTACTCCTGCATATACCCCCAATGATTGGGCGTGGGTAGCAGTGGTCATGAAGGTGGGCGTGTCACCTCCATGGCTTTTAGAAAACAGGAAAGAGCCAAGTGTGCCCACTGAGTGTGCTGTGGTCAGGCACACATTTCTCACTCTTGCATTCAAGATTGATCAAAATACCAAAGCAAAAGAACCTCTAGGGGAGCAGATGTAGCTCAAGTGGTTGAGCACCTGCTTCCCATGTACGAGGTCCAGGGCTCAATCCCCAGTACCTCCTAAACAAAAACAAACAAAACCCCCTGCTACTCATTACCAAAGATGTTAGGCCTCTTTACCTGTTTGTACCTGAGGTGCCCTCCCAGGCTTTCTCCCAACAATACCCACCCCCACCCCCTTTTCTTCAAGGCCCAATTCAAGCTTCCCCATGAAGCTTTGTATGACCACCGACAGGTCCCTACAACCTCTTCCTCCTTGGAACTCCTCTAGCAGATAGTCTGAACCCTCCCTTTAGCTCTTAAATATACGCATACACCAGCTCTAAGACTTTTTCTGTCTATATGTTGGTCTCCCAGGCGAAACCACTAGTTTCTCAAGGGCAGGATGTTTGAGTTAGGCAAGGCTGACAGCACCTGGTACTTGCTCGCTCGGACATTCCCTAACTGACCACTAACGAGCCCCTCAGACAAGCTGAAGGCGCCAGGAGGGACACTTAGTTCCTGGGGTGGTACTTCCTGGAATCTGGCGCCTGTTTAAAGAGCTTTCACCGGGGCCGCGGACAGCGTGCAGACCCCGGAAGAAATTCCAGAAGCTGATACAGAAATAAAAGGGTATTGAACTTAAGGCTTAAGGGAGCCGCAAGGCAGCAGTCGGTGAGCAGCCCTTTGTATTGTACTCGCACTGCCCAGGAGCCCGTGAGGCAGAGTGGAAGCTGTGAAGGACGGAAGGGCCGGCCCGGGCGGCGCTCGGAGAGGCTTTCGAGGGTCTGCACGGCCCTTCTGCGGCCCCCGACGTGGCCCTCAGGCCTTAAACGGCTGAGGGACCGCAGACCCCACGCACGGGGCCCGGCGCGGCCCGACTCCCCGCAGCAACCGGCTCCGGGGCCGCCATGACGGCGCCTTTCCCCTCCCGGGACCAGCGGTTCGGCAAAGGGTCCCGAGGTGCCACGAGCGCCGCTTCCTCCCCGGACCGCGCCTCCGCCGCGCAGTCTGCGCCCCCGACCCCCGCCACGCCCCCCGAGCTCCGCCCGGGCTTCCGCTTCAACAGCCGGCGGCCGGAAGGGGCGGGGATCAGGGGCGGGACGCAGTCGCCGGGCAACGGCCGGCAGCGGCCCCGGTCATTGGCCGGCCCGCGTGCGCCGAGGCCAATGGGCAGGCGCCCCTCCCGCGCAGGCGCCTGACGGAGACGACCCGGGAGATTTGAATCGGCGGCTGCGCCCGCGAGTCCGCGCCATGAGCCGCCCCGAGAGCTGCGCGCAGTGAGTGCCGAGGGGGCGGGGGCGGGGCCCGGGGGGACTGGGGGGCTGCCCTCCGCGCCCCCTCCTGCTTGTCCATCCGCTCCCCCGCGCGGCCGAGCCGGGGCGGCCCCGGAGCGCCGCGGTCCTCGGCCCGCTCCAAGCCCTTCGTGCGAGCCCTTCCCAGGCGGCCTCTGAGGACAGCGTCCTCCGAGGGGAAAGCGCGGCTTGTCCTTCCCGCCCCAGCCAAGGCCTTTGCGTATGGCCTGGGTGGCTTGTCCAGACACTGCCAGAAGCATCTAAAACCGTTACGTGGCGTGTGACAGCAAGTACAACTGCTTGGCTTTGCCACCGCCAGGGAAGTTCTTCCTTTCTGCGGGATCAGCAGCTCGAGCTCCTTGAGTGCCGTACCCAGCAGACTATTCTCATTTTAGAAGTTTTCCTTCTTTTTGTCCATTTTTAAAGATAAAGGGACATTCCTGACCTTATCAAGATTGATTTGCTCTAACAAACTAGATGTTTTAGTATTGACTCAGTGAAATTAGGCCATTTTACTAGGGAAATTTTATTGGTATTAGAACATGAAATGTTTGCATGGGGCAGGTCTTTAATTACACGTATTTCAGACAAAAGAGTCTGGACATTATGGGGATTTATTCTTCTGCTATGAGGCATGACGGCAGATTCAACATTTACAAGTATGGTGTCAAAGAAAAAGATCAAAATTTCAAATCCCGACTTGATGAGGAAAGACTATTTGAAAGTTACAACAAGGAGGGAAAAGAGGTCAGTGAAATGTGTACTTGGCTTCCTGGAGCACAGGGTAGGGGTCTGAGGCCTGGAGTTAGCTGAGGGCAAACTGCTGGGGGACCACAGGAGGTGAAGCAGGGACACAACGCCGTCCCCCTGGATCGCAAGCTCCATCTGGAGTCTGCCGGGGCCTTGGTGAGGGAGGGCAGGGGACCCCGAGATGGGCGTGGGTCTCAGGGCTCTGGTGAAGCTCAACATTGTCGGTGGTTAAACAGAAAGATTGAGAAAAGTATTCACTGAGACTGTCCCTGTCTACTCTCCCATCCTCTCATGTAACCATTTTTAAATTTCTTCATGTGCTTCTTTTTGCAAATATATATTTGCAATATAGCATATTACTATTTATAATACGATATATTAACATATCTCTATGCGTGTGCATATAATTCCTGCCTCCATCTCACATAAAAAGCAGCAGCGCCTACACACGGCTTTTTCTGCTGAACGACATCCTTGGACATCTCTACAACATATATGCTCTTTCACGTTCTTTGTTACAACTGCATAATCTCTCATGTGCCCAAACAGCAGCCCCGCACTGATGGACACGTGGGTGGTTGACATCTTCTCTTTTACGGATAGTGCCGTAGGAAAGAATCTTGTACTCAGAATGTTTTGCACATGTACAGATGTGTCTCTGTTCCCGTTTCCCGGGAGTGGTTTTGTTGGATCGCAGTTAAATCCCTCTAATTCTGGAAGGTTCTGCCAATTCTCTTGGCAGGTGTTGAGTGTACCCCTATCTGCAGCAAAGTCTGAGAGCACCCACTGCTTTACCTACACACAGTTGACACTTTTTTTTTTGCCAATCTGGTGGGTGGGAATTATATCTCAATGTGGTGAATATCTCTTGTGAGAGAAGCTGAGAATTTTTCCATGGTTGAGTGCCATTTGTATTTTTCTGTGAAATAAATGCCTTTTCATGCCTTCTACCCATTTAAAGTTGGGTTCGTCTTTTTCTTCCCAATTTCTACATGCTCTTTTGTTTTCCCACTTCCCAGGTTATCATTTCTCTGTTGACTTTGCTTAGGTTTTGTTTGTTTGGTTGTTTGCTTTTTTTTAAAGATACTTTGATTACATAAATGTTACACAAAAAATATAGGGATTCCCATATGCCCTGCTCCCCACACCTCCCACATAAACTACATCCTTCATCAATGTGGCACATTCATTGCATTTGGTAAACGCATCCTGGGGCTTTGCCACTCAGCATGGACCATAGTTCACATTGTCGTCTACACTCTCTCCCACACAATTCTGCAGGTTATGGGAAGATATATAATGGCCTATGTCTGTTGTTGCAATGTCATTCAAAGCCCCTGTATTTTTTCCTCTCCCTGCCTCCAGAGCCTCCAGTGGCTACTGCCTCCACATCAATGTTGTAATTTCTTCCATTGCCAGAATCACAATATGTCTATAGTAGAATACCAGTAAGTCCACTCTAGTCCATAGTTCATTCCCCAATCCTGAGGATTCTGGGATGGTGATGCCCACTCCACCTCTAATTGAGAGGGGGCTTTGATCCCATACAGCCGATGGATGGGACTCCCTTGCTTGTAGTTGTCAGCTCTCTCGTTTCCTTGGTGTGGTGGTTGTCCATCCTCATCTCCTTGTTAGTTGTCCTGGGTGAGTCCAGTGAACTGGAGAGTAGGTGCTGCAACTCCACTGGGCCTCAGGGCCCAGCTGGCACATGGGCAGCCAAAGCCTCCAGTCTCGGGGTGTACACTTACCAACTCCAGCACTAAGTATAGGTTCAAATAGAAGGGACAGATGAGCCATGTGTAGGGAATCTGTAATTGAGTCCAACTCTGTCATTCTGAGGAGCACAAACTCCAATGTAAGGCCCACTGGGAAGGCACTAAACTCCGGAGCTATCTGCCCTGACCGTAGCTTGTTTGCTTATTTTGACAAAGCTTTTTATTTATGTAAAATTTAACTTTGTGGAGCTAGTGTAGCTCAGTGGTTGAGCACCTCCTTCCCATGTACAAGATCCTGGGTTTAATCTCTGGTACCTCCTTTAAAAAAAAATTAAGTTTATCGAGCATTTCTTTTGTGGCTTCTGGAGTTTGAGTCATAAACACTGATTTCATTTATATACTGAGATGATAACTAGAAGAAAGTATTGCGTTTAAATCCATTTTTTTCTTTTTCAAAAAATCATATGGTAATTTTTCAGACAGAAAACCCGGGAGACTTCCTTAACTTGACTGTCTCCACCCCAGTACACAGTTCCATCAGCAAGTCCGGTCATCTCATCCTTGAGAGCCTAATCCAGGTCTACATCTGCATCCGAGGTCCAGTCCACGGGTGATGCCCCTGGAACTCTGCAGTCGCATCCTGGCTGTTCCCCACCCCTCTCCCCTGTGCCCGCTCCTCGCTGGGCACACAGCAGTCACGCTGCTCTCTCTCTGCTCCTGGAACATGTGGGGTCTCTGTGCTTCAGGCCTGTTCCTGGAGCCTCCGCGTTTCCACCCGGCTGCGTGGCTGTCTGTCTGAACAATGGCTGTCCCCCAGAACCCCCCAGGCTTCTGCTGGGCTCTGCTGGGCACTTCACGTCACCCGACACTATTTTACATCTTTCTCTGTTCTTTTCCCACCGGCACACAGCTCCTGTGGAGGATTTTGCTTTGTCGGCTTGATTTTTCATGCTGTGGCTGGGGCTATGAAAGCAGAGGCAAGCAGAATTCCCCGGGAGCTGCAGCCCTCGCCAGCTGAGTCATGAGCGCTGCCGTGTTGTGTCCTTCCACTGAGGCGTGGGAACCCCCGTTTGGCACCCTGGTCTCGAATCTTGCCCCAGCCTTTCTCCTGGACCCCTCCCTGATTGGTGAGGCCGAGAAGGGAGGACCTCGTCCCACTGCCGGCCTTCTAAGTCCCTTCCCAGGGCCAGCCGCTGGGCCTCGGGTCTAACTTTCTTCTGGAAAAGCAGTGACTGCTCCGGCGTGTTTTCACCCACTTCTGAATAAACGCTATTTTAGTTTCCTATAGCATTTGAGCTAATATTTAACATTTCCCCTTCAAATACATAAGTGACAAGTGTTATAGAAGGTCAAATGCCCCTCGTGCTCTTAGCCATCACCACTGATAACAGCACATTTTCCTCTGTTCTAGAATGTTTGCGGCCCACATGCAGAGCTACAAGGGCGATGACCCGCTGGGCGAGTGGGAAAGGTTAGCCTTTAGTTCACTTTTTTCCCCTTAACAGATCACCCGATGCCTTGAAAATTGACGTTCTCTGTATTTTTCTAGTTACATGCTGTGGGTAGAAAAGAATTTTCCTGGGAATAAAGAATATTTGACTACTTCGTTAGAACATTTAATGAAGGAATTCTTAGATAAGAAGATGTACCACAATGATCCGAGATTCATCAACTACTGTTTAAAGTTTGTAAGTATCCTTCCAAGTGTGTACGCATGCTGTGCTTCTGCTTCTCTTTCCTAGATTCCAGATTACTTTAGACTGTCTTTTATTTTAAAGTCGCATGGCCAGATGGGTGTATTTTAGACTATTTGGCTCCTAAATTGCAGAGCCAGATTTAATTTAAAAACCTTCCTTCTCTCTGTATGGAGTCCAAACGTCACAAGCCGAGGTGGAGGCCATCACATGAAGCGGGTTTGGTGGGTGAGAAGTGTGCTTTAGTGGGGGACAAGCAGGCATCCTAGCTGCTGGGAGGGCTTCTGGGGTAAATTAAATTCATTGTGAATAACCGAGAGAATATTAACTCCCAGAGCCTAAAATTAGCAGGAAACAGAGCAGGCTGCCCAGGTTAGATTTTAAAAGTTTGGAGATCTTTGGTCTGGAAATAAAGGCTTGGGGCCTGAGCTCTGGTACTGAAATCACAAGTAGAGTGGAGAGCATAAATGTGGACTTTTCCCCTCAAAACAGAACACGAGGAGGCACCCTGGGGAACTTGAGCGAGCTCAGCTCGTTTACCTTGGCCTCTCACTGTAGAACCTGCTATCCTGGGTAACAGTACGGGTGATTCTTGGGGTAGCGCATGCCAAGGAAAGGAGTGAGCTGCCAGAGCGCCGCGCGCGCCTCCCCGCATAGTCCGCGTCGAGGGCGAGGGAGAGCCTAGCAGCGCCTTCCCGCTTACGCCTGCTTGCTTGGTTCCCACAGGCCGAGTGCAACAGTGACCGCCACCAGTTTTTTGAGTTTCTGTATAACCAAGGGGTTGGGACCCTGTCGTCGCCGCTGTACGTGGCCTGGGCCGGCCATCTGGAAGGCCAGGGGCAGCTGCAGCACGCCAGTGCCGTCTTCCGGAGGGGGATTCGGAACCAGGCGGAGCCGCGAGAGCTCCTGCAGCAGCAGTACAGGTAGCCAGGAGAGACCCCCACCCGAGGCCTCCTGTGTTGACATGTGATGTTTGCTCCCGAAAAACTCGTCCTTTGTAGAGGAAGATCCTTCCCGTGGAAACTGGGGAGACATGGAAATTACCTTTACCATGTTGGGGCATTCCTTCGAGTACTTTTCCTTTTTCTGTGCGTGTGTCTTTGTGTTTGTGTATTTTAAGAGTAAATCGTACGGCATGCCTACTTCTAGATACTGAGTGTTATACTGCGCTTAAGAAACCGTGAACACTTATAAAGTGGCTGTGAAATCTGTCGTGGAGTTGTATGGTAATTTAACTCTTCTCTTATTGGACATTTAAGTTCTTTCCAACCTTTTGATTTTTATAAAGAGCAGCATGATGAGTATCTTAATAATTAATTTTTCACTTTTTCACCTCATTTAGGAAATTTTGAAAATGCAGAAAACTATATATAATAAAAGCAGGAAAAACCTTTTGGCATGTCAGTCGACTGTCTCTGCTTGTCACAAGATTGCGAGCAAGCTTTACATGCATGTACAATTCTGTATCAAGGTCATTTTCTAATACATTTCCTATTTGTATCTAGTCTCTTCTGATAGACTCTCAGAACTAGACTATTGGGGGGGTGTATGAGGGGTTTGGGGCTTTGATACATGTGACCAGTTATACCCTTTTTTGGAGTCCCTTCTCACTAGCAATATATGAGCCGGCTCATTGGAGAAACCTGCTATGGCCGCGATAAAACCGGTTCCTCCAATCTGGTTATATAAAATTGCCTGGACAACACCCCTTGCCAGCATTTCATCTCTTTTTAATTTTTTTCCCAACTTTGCTACAGTGCTCATGCTTTTTTAAAGTTTAAAATAAGGATTTTCAAACATACATTAAAAAAGAAAAATTAAGATAATGATCCTCCATTTACCTATTGCTGTCTTTTAATTATTAACATTTTGCTTTGATAATATTTTTTCTGTGCTGAAGAATTTAAAGCAAATCCAAGACAGCAAAATATTTACCCCAAACACTTCTGTAAAATTCTCTAAAAGGTTATTCCCTGCAGAACCTTGATGCCATTAACCCACCTAAAAAAATTAGCAATTATTCCCTGATATCGTCTCATTTCAGCAAGTATTCAACTTTCCCCATCTGGTAAAAGTTTCTTTTACTGTTGGTTTGTTCACACGAAGAGCCAAACAAGGCGCACCGACAGCGTCTGGCCGCACGCCTCCGTGAGCCTTGGCATTGCCGCGGACGTCAGGCGTGGGGGCTGCATGTTGCCCGACAGGTGGCGCAGGCAGCGGGAGGCTGCCCTCAAGTTTCCTCAGAGGCCAGGGAGCCCTGCCTGCCCTGCGAAGCGGTGTCTAGGTTTCGTGCTGCTACCTTTTTCTTCCATGTATAATATTCATCCTGTCCAGGTGCATAAAGTGCCTGAAAGGAGGAGTCGAGACGCCTTGTCTGGTAACACCTGCAGGCTTGGTGCACAGAGAAGGAGCGAGTGTGACGTGAATTAGGGAGATACTGGCAGGGCAGGAACCAGGCGCTTCACACCCAATACACTTACACCGGGTGTGACATTGTTCCCAGGCTTTTTAAAACTCTTGCAGCAACCCTAAAATTCGGCTTCCCACCCGCCGTCGCGCGCAGACTTCATGAGCTGTCACACCTGGTGCTCACCTCAATGCAGCCCCTTCCTAATCTCACTAAGTTTACGTCTCTGAGACGTTGCTGCTCTCTTTCAGGTTATTTCAGACGCGCCTTGCTGAGACTCACTCGCCAGCGCAAGGTAAAAAGTGCTCTCTCAAAAATCCACCCAGGATTGACTGAGTATCAGATTGTATTGTCTTAGGAAATAGGGACTGCACTCTGATAATGAGGCCTCTAACTAGGCCTGGAGAACAGGCCTCCGTCTCAGCGCTTGAAAAAAGCAAACCCATGAGAAAAACTTAATGATTTGACTTTTTAGGATTAAGGAGATAAAATTTGCTCAAACTATAAGACAGTACTTAACTCTGGAGTCCATGTGTTCTGAATCGAATCAAATGTGTTTAACATAACTTTTAAAATTCCTTTTTATATTTTAAGAAATAAAGATCATATTTCAGCAGATAGCATTGAACATGCTGTTGTTTGAAATAACTACTTGGGTTTTACATTTCTTTCAGGTACTTCCTTGGATATTTTAAGTTGATCAGGAAATTGCACAGAACTTATCTAAAAATATGGTCTTAGTTACCTTTTCTAAGAGTATAAATGAGTTATTTATTGTGTGTTTGTCAAAAGATCAGAAGACAGAAGACATGTATTGTATGTAATGATTTTAATTATTGTGGTTTTACCTCATTTTTCCTTTATCCTCTTTTGCCCCATAGCTAGAACCCCAGAACCTCTGCATAATGCTCAGATTTTAAACCAAATGATACCATCGAAATCAAATCCAGGAAATAGCTTGGCCTATGTTTCCAAGAATCAGGTAACAATGATGCTGGCAGACTGCGGGGTGCCTGGGGACATAGGGACCCCGTCCTGGCTGGCTCCACGCCCCTTGCCTCCCACAGGGCAACCTCCCTGCCAGCCCCCTGATCCCGTGTGGCTCTCTGGGTCTGCTCACTTGAGACCCTAATTTCAAATACCTGTGGTCTGGCCGTAGCCCTCTTGCATTGAGCTGTCCAGCCCCCCGACTTCACATCCCCTCCAGCCGCTCCTCCTTCCAGCACCCCCTGTCGTGCCAGCTCCCTCCCTCCCCCCAGCTTTGGATCCGCCCCAACGCAGCCCTAGGTTTCCCAGGCCACTCTCAATGCCAGGCTGTATGGTTTTAACTTTTCTTTACACCACAAACCTCAGCCCTGGCCTGTTGGCCGTCCTCCCTGGAGCCGGTGGAGACGGTCGCCGCGGCAGCAGAGCCTTCACGAGGCCCCTGCTGGTGTCCTGCCCGGCGGCTTACCGACGTGTAAGAACACTCAAGCCCGTCCTCAGCCTCGTGCCCTCTGCAGCCTTCCCCTTCACAGGGCACTTGCCCTCTCCAAGGTGCCAGCCCCTCCTTTCAGCCAGCCCCAGGACACGCTGCCACTCCCGGTGCCCACGCGTGGGTTTTGTGGCTGGAACATCACTCGAAGGACAGCTTGCATTTCTGACTGTGATGGAGGCTGCAGGCTGCCCTGCAGAGCCTGCCCAGTTCACGCCCCGACGTGCGTGCCTTGTTGCTCTGCCGCCCCAAGGTCTGGCGGGACGGGTGTTGTTGGCAGTCATCGTCCCGGGGCCTGGCTTGGCGCACGGCGTGTGTCAGGTGTTGAGTCGGTTTTTGATGCTGAGTGAAGGCAGCAAGGGGCACTGCTGGCGGTGGAGTGGTAGCAGAAGGGAAATCAGTGCTTTCTAAAGGAAACTTTCTTGCAAAGTTAGCCCTGTAACCCTGGGTCACAGTAGCCAGCCCCTACCTTTTAGGTCAGAAGGAAGTGGGTGCCCCTCCCCATCACCAAGCGGGAATTGTTTTAAATTACTTTTTTTCATTGGGCGCTTTAGTTGCAAGCATTACCATAAGATTCGTAATACAAACTAAAGCTTCAGCTATGAGTCATAATTTCAGAGAACATGCATAAATCTAGTGATGCCGAGGGAGCCCCATCCCCCAAATGTTTTCATGCTCATTTGTGAAGTTTCTTTTTGGAGAAGTTAGTGCTCATGTTTGTCTTTTTAGGGTTCAGAACTCTCTGGAACAATATCTTCAGCTTGTGATAAGGAGTCGAATAGGCAAGTACAACCAGTGCCTTGGTCTATTGCTTCGTTTCCCTGTGAGAGCTGCTGGCGGGCACTGTTGTCACTCACGTGTTCTCCCCTTGCAGAGAGCACAGGGTGATCATGATTTCCAAGTCGGCGTATTCTGCACAGCCATCGTTGGCAGCCAAGGCTGATGTTCAGCAGGTTGTTATGTATTGCAAGGAGAAGCTTATTCGTGGAGAGTCAGAATTCTCCTTTGAAGAACTAAGAGCCCTGAAATATAATCAACGGAGAAAGCACGAACAGTGGGGTACTTACAGTCTTGTAATCTGAGTTATTCCTAGGCCACTTAAAAGAACCCTCATCTCTGAGTAACTACGTTTTTATCAGACACTTGACTGTGCTGAAAGAACCTGCAGTACAGTTCCCCAGCCCTTCCTTGCAGAGGCCAGGCGTCTTTGTTCAATGCCAGCCTGTCGGCCGTGTGTCTAAGGACTAAAGCCACGCCCGACCGTGACGCTCCGGGCTGGGACAGCACCAGCGCCCGTCCGTGCCCGCCTTGCCTAAGCTTTCAGAGAAACGGGTCTTACCTGAGTGGGTTTGAGCTGTCTGCTCAGCAGGTCCAGACCTCCAGGCCCACCCTTTGTCCTGTGAAAGGACCAGGCGCTGGTGTTCAGGACGGCAGCCCAGGCCAGGGGCCAGGCCGGGGTCCCCGTGGGCCTTAGGAGGGGCCTTTCTTTCTGTCCATTGCTCGTGCTCGCCCATCGACAACCGGAGCAGCAGCCAGTGAACCCCCCGCCCTGTGCGTGGCAGGGCCTGAGCCTTGCGCTGGGCAGCTGGCCGCGTGCTGGAAGCACTGCCTTAGCATGCTCTGCTGTTACTCCTTAGAAAGTACCTAGAGACTTTTAGCTTTCAAAAACGGTTCCATTTTCAAGTGATTTGCAGTCTTGATTGTTCCTCAAGAAGTGTTTCATTTTATACCGTGCTATTAGCAGATATTTTGTGATCAACATGTAAGTTTCTTGTAACTTACATGCTCTTAAAAGTACTCATGTTGAGGGTAAAAATTATAATTAAACTGAAATACAAGTTCATGTCTAATCTAATAAACATGGAAAAGACTAGTAAAAATATTGCCATCGAAAAAATAGCGCAGCTCGTTTTACGTGCATGCCTTTGACGACCTGAATTTAACCTTTCCACGTAAACCACTTCTCAATTTCTCCTGAAGCAAATGAAGACGTACATTACATGAAAAGGAAAGAAGCAAATGCTTTTGAAGAGCAGCTATTAAAACAGAAAATGGATGAGCTTCATAAGAAGTTGCATCCGGTGGTGGAGACGTCCCCTGAGAATCTGCCCGCTTTCCCGGAAAGTTCCAAGGTGTGTCTGAGCTCTTTGCTAACGTGGTCTGTGCCCCAGTTTTAGAGTGAATTCTGATGCTGATTTAGCTGTTAACTTTCATACCTTTTAAAATAATTTGACACGGAAAAATGTTTGAAATGTAGAATGAGAAAAAGTACAGAGCAGAATGTGTGCTATGCTAATATGTATATAGCATGTGTGAACTTATATATGTTTACATATATTGATATGTTTACAAATTTACGATGAGCATATATAGTTCTAATTTTTTTCTCCAATTACTGTGTATATAATGAGTATTTGAATATAATAATTTTCTTAATTTGCCACGTAGATATATTTTCTGTTTGCCATTGTTTCATGTTGGAAGAGGGCAGAGATGGCGAGTGTGGTAGAGTCACATATATTTTCTTAAAATTCTTTATTGATGGAGGAAATTGGGAATAAATTAATTTAAACATATAATGGTTACTTAGACTTTCATCTAATATATGTTTCTCTGTGGTTTATCATGAAGAAAAAGCACCTTATTTTCTTGCATATTTTGAAATATGAAAATACATGACTATATGATGGTTCTAAAAAATTAAACGAAATACATATATGTACACACATATAGGTGTGTCTGTATGTATAGATTAGAAAGTGAATGTCCTTCACTGGCCACCACTGTCAATAGTTTGTATTTCCCGGATCTTCTTTGTGCTTGAGCACACATGAATTTGAATATAATTGTAGTGTTTCTTAATAATTTTTTTGCTTTTTCCATGTAACACATCTTGCGGCTCGTTCACCTTTACTGCAAAGTGCTCTCTCTGACTCACTCTGCAAGCACATGGCCTCCTGTGATACCTGGCCACAGACTGTGTTGCCGCGAGCACCCTTGTACATTCCTTCTTGTGCAGATGTCTCTACAGAAGACACAGAGGTGCAGAATCTGTCACACAGTCAGGCTACCCCCCAGAACTGACCACTGCTTTACACTCACCAGTGCTGAACAGAAAGCAGTACCGGTTTCCTGCACAGATTTTGCTGTCCTAAATATTCACAAAGGAAGGTGAACATTTTTTCCTACATTTAGTGGCTTTTTGTCTTTTTTTAGTTTTTGTTTTTTGTGTGTGTGTTTTTTTAGCTTCTTAGAATCCCAGGTCACTGATTTTCTTCTTTTTAATATAGGCATTTAAAGCAGTGTATTTCCCTCAAACACTGCTTTGGTTGTATCCCACAACTTTTGTTTTGTTGTGTTTTTGTCATCATTCTGTTTGAAATATTTTCTAATTTCCTTTGTGATTTTTTTCTTTGACCCATGGATTATTTAAAAGTTGTTTAATTTCAAATATTTGGGGCTTTCCTATATCTTTCCTATTAACTATTTTTAATTTAGTTCCATTGTCGGAAAACATGCCGTATAATTTCACTCCTTTTAAATTTATTGAGACCTGTTTTAGTATTTTGTTGTGGCAATTTCCTATCTTTCATATACACAGTTCTCTCTTCTTCCTTCAATCTTCGACCTCCCACCTCCTTTTGAAAGGCAATTGAGAAATTATAGGGAGCAGATTCCTTTTTTAACTTAGGAAAATACTCACAATTATAGTTTTTAATATTATTTTAAATCATGATTTATAATACTAT
>PVKH010016553.1:0-15702 GCA_004027955.1 Chaetophractus vellerosus
TTTTTTTTTTTTTAAGATTTATTTTATTTATTTGCACCCTCCCCCTTGCTGTTTGTGCTCACTGTGTCCATTTGCTGTGTGTTTTCCTGTGTCTGCTTGTCTCCCTTTGTTGCGTCATCTTGCTGTGCCAGCTCACCACGCCGCGCGGGCCAGCTTGCCTTCACCAGGAGGCCCCGAGAATCGAACCCGGAACCTCCCATATAGTAAACAGGAGCCCAACCAATTGGGCCACATCTGCTTCCCAAAAAGGGACTTCTTAATGACCAGTCCACACCTCAGCAGGCAGGGGTGACCTGCTGGCCATCTGAGAGCATGAACGGGTAACAGAGAACAAGATGGCACAAAGGAGCAATACAGGGTCTCTGGTGGGTGAAGTTAGAGACAACACTGCAGAATCCCGAGAGCAACCAGAAATATCATCTGTGAGAAGGCAAATGTGCTGTTCCTACCATTTAATGGGAAGCCATGTAACCTCTACCCTTTCTGGTCCTTAACTGCCCCACTAGTTCAGACAACTGTCTCTGGCCACTTTCCCAGTGTGGGTTGGGTGCCCCTCTACCACCCCCTGTGGTCTCATCTCTGCCTCCAAATGGATCTGATTTTCTGAAGGGCCAATTTTTCAGGGTCACTTTGTACAGAGCAGATTGAAGGCTTTGCCCATTCTCCATGAATGGAGAAGGATTAGGGCCTGCAGAGGGCCCCCTTTGCAGCAATGGGTGCCTCCCACCCCTTGCTGGGAAGCGCAGCTGCTAAACGTCCGCGGCCTTGTTAGACACACTGACTCACCTTGAGTGGGGAGTTGTTTTGTTTCTCTCTGTGTAGCGCTTCCCCATTGTAAAAATTTCTTTTTTTCTGACCCATTCTTCCTGGAGCCATTACTTAAAAGAGAGCAGTGTGAATATGAATAACTCAAGCTGAGTGGAAACCTTGTCATGGCGAGAAGCCAAGTTGCAGAGGCCCACTCAGCCCGGAGCTTGGCGGCCCTGCTGGAGAATGCCAGGGTGCCTCATCCTCCCATGCTTTGATTTAAGAAACAATTGAGGAGATACCTTAGTGAGAATAGAATCAAAACCTGCAATATGTGTTCTTTCCTCTTTTGACTGCTTTTCTCCATGTTGAGTGGATGAGATAAGAAATACCTACAGAGCATTTGACATTCCTTTTCTCAGTCAGCCAAATACGAACCCATTTACTGAATCCAAGAATTGGAGCTTAAATGAGGATGCCAAAAAACTTTGAGAATCAAAATCTGCAAACGCAATTTCCGGTCTTAAATGAGTGCCGTAATTCAAGAGGAGAATTCTAACCGGTCTACACGCTGCATTGCACAGCTGTGATATTTTAGGAACTTTGAAATTCTTTTGCGGGTCGCCATTTTGTGTCTCTGACTAAAACTGTGTGAAACTAATTCAGACAAAACACGGCTAGTATCGTTTGATTAGTTTATTGGGCCTTGAGGCGAGTTAGGAATCGGATCTGTTGACGGTCGATCAGCTGCCTCTGATCCCTCATCTTGAACCATGAGATGTGAAAGTTACCTCAGAGGGAAAGCTGGTGTGGGGGAGGGGAGAAACAAGGGAATGAACGTTTTTTAAGCCTTCTCAGTGTTTGGCAATAGGTGCTTAACATATAGAACTTTACATAAGCCTCACAAAAACACTGAGGCATATCATCATCATGCCCATTTCACTAACGGTCAGATAAGTTGAGTAATTTGCTTGTGGTTGACTGGGGACTCCTTGAAGCTGCCCTGTTTTAACATGGTGGAGATGGGAGCAGGAGGGTCGGCTAGGAACCTACTTCCCATGGGCCCCTCAGGTGAAAAGTGGCATATGAGTGAAATCTCATAAAGTTTCATCATCCAATTACAGGGAGAGCCCGTGACGAAGCCTCGCTGCTCCCCGCAAGGCCCCAGGTGAACCTCACTGCTTGGGCCAGTGTTTTCCAAGTTCATCTTTCCTTGTGTCTTGAACACTGGCATCTGCTGGAATAGATACCTTGCAGCTGCCATGCAGCTCTGAGCCCTAGAGAGGCAAGAGCTGGGGCTCAGAACCTAAGAATGTGAATATGGAAAGCAGGCAAGGTGAGGTGCAGGAGCTCCGTGGCATGGGGTCTGCAGTAGGCTTTGCTTGCTGTTCCAAGTCTACCCTTCGCTGTTGCTACACTGCGAAGTGGCATTGAAGTACTTTGCGATACTTACATTTTAAACCCTGCTCTAGAGATCACTGAGGTTTCAAAATCAGCACATTCAAAGGGTGCCTTCATTAAATAAGCAAATATTGATCACCTTCAGGACCTGTGTTGGACTTGGGTGTCAAATGTTTCCTAAGACGTAGTCCCTGTGCTAGAGTCTGGTGGAGTTTTATTCTAGGGGTATGAGCACAGAGGGGTGGACAATGCCCTTCTCCTGTGGGTATAACAGAAGGTTTCCCAGACAAAGATGCATTTGGGTTGGATCTTGAAGGATGAATAGGAGTTTTCCAGGAAGGGAAGACAAGAAGGAGAACAGGAGACACGTTACCATCACACAAGCATAGGGCACAAATGCCTATGGCACTACACAAGTTTTACAGTCACTACACTTATATTTTACTCCTGAGACAGTTCCTAATGCATTTAGCTCTGCAACAATATTTTAAAAGTGCCTTTTTCTTGCTGTATACTCCAGTTGCCCCCATCACATTCTAAAAGCATTATTTGGCTTGCCTACATTAAGATCAAGTAAGTAGTTAACAATAAGTGTGCAGGATGTTTCTCTATGCATTTGTTTATTATTACTGCAAAGTCCTTGGATGGATTTTCCAGACATATTTCTATCAAAAAGTTATATGGCCATAAGTTTAAAATGCTAGTATTGCTAATGCCATTTCTAAAATAACTATAAAATATCACCAAATAATCAGTAATAAATGTATTATAAAAGCTAAAAAAAAAAAGATCAAGTAAGTAGAGGTATCTCTTTTGTGATATCCATCGTGACAATTGTGGCCACCTTGGGAAGGTGTATGATATAAGCTAACAAGTATTTATTGAGTAGCTACTATATGCCAGTCTCTATGGTATTGGATATGTATGTAATCTCATCCAAATCTTACAACACCCCTATGAGTTGGGTATTTTTGCTCATGTTTACCAGTTGAGAAAACAGACTCAGAGAAGTAAAATAGGCGTGTTGGATTGTTTGGGCTTATATACCAGCTTCCTATTTAACACAAGCAAGTCACTCAACCCCTCTAAGTATCTGTTTTCTCAGCAGGGAATTGAGAGTAATGCTAGTATACTTACCTCAAAGTGTTGCTGAAGGAGCAGTTGAGCTCCTCCATGTCAGCCCCTGGGCCTGCACTTGACTTTAATATAAGTTCTCAATGAAGAAGAGCTATTTTTAGTTAGTAGTAGTCTTCCAGAGATTAAGAGATTCAATGACCTACAGGCAAGTTTGCAAAATAGACAGTTGTTGAACCAACATGTATTATAAATAAATAAGTGAAGGTCAACATTACACACAACCAAGGAAATTATTGTAATTGTGAGATGGTGAGGAAATGGGTCTGAACACCAGAAAAAATAAATACTCAAGAGCTTTGAATACCAATTCATGAAGCCAATCCACAAATCTTCCCTTCTTGGATGTATTTCCTAGTCTGTTTTATCTATTGTTGTTTTGATTTTTTTTTTTTCGGTCTTTTTCTATCCTTATCCTGGATATAGGTGTTTATAGGAGAGAGGGATAATATAAGTCTGTAATTAGGTCTGTTATGTGATTTCTCTTAGTTCTAGCCTTATATATTTTCAATGGCCAACTTTTAAGCCATTCCCAATTCGAATTATACTGTTACAGCAATTGCAAAATTTGGCAAGTGGTCATGCCAATTCAAAACCCTTTGAATGCTGAAATCCTGCTGAGTTGAAGTTAGCTCTTAATAGGAATCCAAACCTGAGATTAGGAGATTTAGCTGAGAATTATGGTAAAAGAAACTTGTGAGTGATGTTTAGCAAGTGCTACTCTCTGTTGACGACACTGTTTGATAATCCCTTCAAATTTGTGAGTTTAAGCTTACCTGGAACTCATATGAGACCCTGTCTTTTGAAGACATAGCTCTTAAGTGTCTAGTAGTAATGTTATTTGGACTTTAGCTTTCACAATGCTTTTTGGAGAGATGTATATTGATATTATGTCACACCCCAAGGAACCACTTTCTCTAGTTGCAGTTAAGGCTTAAGCAGTGTCTTCAAGCTCAATCATCTAAGGGAGGAGGACTTTTAGAAATTTTTGCTTAGAGGATCCTGATTTTAAATTCTCACCAGAGCCAAATGATTGGTCAGATGGTGAACAGATATGTACATATCCCTTTACAGATGTGTCTTCATCAAATCTAAGTCATTCCAGCTAACAAAGTTCATATATGGGCCCAGAGTGCAAGTTCTACTGATTCCTCACAGTTTCTTTATATAGTTCATTTGTATCTTTTCTCCGGAAGGTGCCCACACTTCCTGGGACTGTGGTTAGCACCATTTAAACTCCATTTAGCATTTGGGGTAACTAAAGAGGATCACTTGGAAAGCTTGTGACAGGGCTGCTATTAGAATTTATTAGTTTCCCCAGCTCTCCTAACTTTTTTTAATCTGCTGAGCTGTTGCTGCCTCTTCATGGCTAAAACAATAGTGATTACTCATCTCATAGAGAACTTGCCTGGAAACTACAAGGCCTTCTGGAAGGATGGGTGAATCACAGTTGTCTGAAAGCAGGAGGGTTGACTTAGTAGACCACGAGTTTCTTGTGATCTGAGTCTAGATCAAGCCTCAGTACTTTAGGAAAGGCCACTTGCCAAGACCTAATAAATATCCTCACACATGTTTCCTTTAATATAGTGATCATCTTGCATCTACATTCTGGGTTGGAATGGAGTGAGAAAAGGCTGTGCTATCTCAGAATAGAGAGGCAGCTGCGTTGCATATGGTTAAGTCCATTGCATATGGACTGAGTTATCAGAAGGAGCCAAAAATGTCAAAGTTCTAACTCAGTGGTTCTTGAATGAAGCATAAGAATCACCTGTTAGATTTTTTTCAAACTTTATTTATCTATGCTGGATATTCTGAAATACCTCGTTAGAAGCAAGGTCTGGCAGGACAGATGGATAGAATAATCTAGTCATTTACTTTCACAGTGAAATCTAGAGCTATTAGTCAATGAATCTGTTTGGAAATGATTTTTTAAATTTAATTTTAAAAATTGATTTGTGTAAATTTAGACAATGTTGTTTATACATACAAATCACTTACATGGGTGTTTGAGTTTGGCTGGTCTAAGAGAGAAAGGAATTTAAGGTGTGTATGGCCAAGGTCAGGATGGAATAAAATCAGCTCACAGGACAGAGAGTGCCTATGATGATTCCACCAAGTAGAGGTTTCAGGGGAGGTGGGCAGCTCCCTCCCCCCCCACCCATCTTCCCTACTTTCTCCATCTCTGTTCCCACCTACCATGTACTCCCAACCTTAGCCAGTATTGTCTTAAAAATCAAATGCCCAGTTACATCCTGGGTGGGTCAAATACTACTCAAGGTAGGTAAAGAGCTGCTCTTCACCCAAAGTCTTCATCAACAATCTCGTCCTGCAACATGGCACAGTAGAATAGGGATGGAAATAGAAGTCAGGACCCCTGAGTTGGCCTTCTTGCTCTCTTACTAATTAACATGGTGATATTTAACAATGTCACCCTTGTAGGTCTCAATTTCCTTATTTGTAAAATGTGGGACATGCCTGAGATGTTAAGAATATGGACATGAGTCAGATGACTGGAGTTGGGAGACTGTGCCATCTTGAGCCAGTTACTTAGATTTTGACCCCAAATTTCTTCAAAATTGACATCATAATAGACTATCCTCAAGTTGTTGTGAGGATTAAATGAGATTATGTATGCAAAGCTCTAGCATGTAGTAAAATACTCATCATTACCATCACCATCACCATCTAAGTTTCCACTTCCAGGCCTAAACCTTCTGGGTCTCTGATTCTAAATCACAATTAAGGGAAATTAGATCTGATTAGATGAGTAATTGTCTCTCACTCTGAAGAAGTTGATTGTAAGAAGAGAGAACATGACAAGAAGAAATGTAGACTCTGCTGATGCCTTAGTTTTTCAGGGCTGCCATAGGAAATACCACAGACTGGTTGCTTAAAAAATGAATTTATTGCCTCATAGTTTTGGAGGCTAGAAGTCCAACATCAAGGTATTGGCAAGATCATGCTTTCTCCAAAGTCTGTGATGTTTTCATGGTGGCTCAATCTCTGTCCCCATCATATGGTTATCTGTGTCTTTCTGTCTCCTCCTCTGCTCAGTCGTCTTCTTAATGGACACCAGTCATACTGGATTAAAGCCCACCCTCATTCGGCTTGACTTCACCTTAATTAATAACATATTCAAAGATTCTATTTGCAAATGGGTTCACTTCTACAGGACTGGGGCTTAGGGCTTAAACTTGTCTTTGTGGGGGACATGATTCCTCACTAAGACCTGAATTTTATAAAAGTTGAAAAATCCCACTTCCTCTGGGAAAATGGTTTACTTTGATAGTGGACTTGGGTTGAATATACCTTACGCATTCTAAATATCCATGAGTATGCTGCTGTGGAGTCTAGATCAAGCATGCCAGCATGCCAAGGCAGGGGTCCAGCCCTTTCAACTATGTCAGAGTAGAGCTGTCCATGCCTTCCCTGGGTGATGAGCCAAGGAAGTCGAAGAACTACCAGAAAAGGAGGCAATTACACCATGCAGCCGTGATTAACTAGAAGGAAAAAAGAAACCCATAAATTTCATCCTGAGAACACAAAATTAAAGGCAAAAAAGCAGAAAAGTAAAATATTGCCCACCAGCTTTCCTGGTTGCTGATCTACTTGTAGCATTTGTCAGACAGGATGAAATCAATAGCTTCATTAGACCAGGCATGAAGCTCCAAGAGATGGAAAGATTGCACAACCTATTTCAAGTTATCAGTTGGAAAACCCAGGACACATTAAAGCTCTAGGCTAGAATCTGAGGAGATTCTTTCCCAACACATCCATAGAGCCTCTGGACATGTGTCATTCTTCGGGCCTCTATTTCTGTTTCTAAGAAAGTGGATTCTGGTTCTTTTATTGTTGTTGTTGTTACATATCCCCCACCCCCCTTATGCTTGCTCTTGCTGTGTGTCCATTATTCTGTGTTCTTCTATGTCTGCTTCTTGTCTCCCCCCGTTTTTGCAGTGACGTGCTGAGTCGGCCCTCTGCGCAGGCGGCTCGCCTTGCTCGTGGGTGGCTCCATTCCGTTTCACGGGCAGCTCCGCTCCATGTTTTGCGGGCAGCACAGCTCTGTGCTTCGCAGGCAGTACAGCTCTGTGTTTTGTGGGTGACTTTGCCATGCCCGTGGCAGCTCCGCCCTGTCCGTGGTGGCTTTTTGCCTTGCCCACAGCGGCTCTGCCCCGCCCACGGTAGCTTGCCTTTCTCAAGGCCATCTGCCCGCTCAGAGAGGTCCCCGGGAACCGAACCTGGGGCCTCCCATGTGCTGTACTGGCGCCCTATCCACTGGGCTATACAGCCGGCCCCTGGATTCTGATTCTATTTATTTATTTCAACAAAAGTTTAGAAAATTAAATGTTTACAAATCTGTTTAGAGAAGTAGCTAAAATGTAGACTTCTTGAATGTGAGGGATGGTAGAATTTCCATGCTGGATTATGATGATCTTAAGTAAGTGTTTTCAAAATTACTACCAAAAAATTGGCTTATTGCATTTAAAAGGCAATTCAGAGCCTTAGCCCCAGTGGCTCAGACAGGAATTTGATACCTCTCTGGATACTGGAGATTATAGTTTGGTGACAAATTTCAATATGGTTTTGGGAAATTGTCTATAAATTAGAGCAACAGGGATAGAGTAGAGAAGGAAGCATAGAAATAAGTTCTTTACTCTCTACTTTAGTTTCCTGACTGATAAAACAAATGCCATGCAATGGGTTGGCTTCAGCAATGGAAATTCATTAGCTCATGATTTTGAGGCTAGAAGTAAAAAATCAAGGCATTAGCAAGGCAATCCTTTCTTCCTGAAGACTGTGACATTCTGGGGCTTCCTGCGAGTGACCCTTGGTCCTTGCCTTTTCTGTCCCATGGCAATGCACATGACAGCGTCTTCACATTTCTCCTCTGGTTTGACTTCTAGCTTCTTCTCGTGGCTTTTTTCCTCTGTCTGAAGGTCATTCTGCTTATGAGGACTCCAATAATCTGGATTAAAGTCCAAACTGATCAATTGGCCACACCTTCAAAAGGTCCTATGGACAATGGGTTCACACCCACAGGAATGAATTAAGATTAAGAACGTGTTTTTCTGGGGTGCCTAATTCAATCCACCACACCATCATCTGTTGGGTCCCTGCAAATGCAGTTTCAAATAAGGGCTGTCCTTAACCCTTAGCCCTTGGACTCAGTTAGTGAGTGAACTGAGAATAGGGATCCCCAGGGACCCCCAATTTCAAAGCCATAGCTCTTCCCAAATTATTTGATATGTAGGGTTCCAACCTGTCAAAGGGACCCATGAAATTAGAATATCAGAAAAGGTGGCTGGCGTTCTGCTGGAAGGCCCTACACTAAGAGCTGGGTCAGTAGGCTGGGCAATAGATGTTAGCTGAGGAACACATACTGGTCACTGGGTACTATTTGGAATAAGGCAAATTGGAGTTGGCTCCCTTGGTGTTGAATTTAAACTGCCATTTTTGCAACTGCACAGGCCATTGGGAGGAAATGACCTTGAGAAGTCAATGAATTCTTGAGTTCCCCTTTCTCAGGTTGGCAGGCCTGGGTTCTGCCGGGCTGAGACCCTTCCCTGGCAGGAAAGGAACTTATGTAACAAACACAGGGCCTTCCTCTGCAGGCAGCTTGGCACAAGAGAGGAGGCTGGGAAGGGCAGCCAGGCTGTGTGTGGGAAAGCCTTGTTGCCATCTTGCTGAGATATTTCCTCTCATTCTCAAACCCGCTTCTCCTCCATGCTCCCCGGGGCTCTGAATCTGGTCCAGACCTTCCTTTCTGATCACTTTGGTGTCTTCTTCTTGGAATGTCATCTGTTGGAAATTGGGACTTGAAGAACAGAGTGGGAAGGCACGGCATGATCACCTCAGAAGGGAAGGTTGAGATTTAGAACCAAAGAGCAATGAGCAAATAAGCAACAGCAAGATGAACAGCCTTGTCTGGCTACGGTGACAAAAGGGCCTCTCCCCTTCCCTCCTGCCTGCGGGCCCGGGGCCCAAGGCCAACTTTTCTCAGAGTGTTTTATAAAACTTTGGACTTCACTGGGCAGGAAAGGAAGCCAAAGGCAGAGGACCAAAATGGCAAATTGTCTTCTGGAAATGGGGTCACGGCGTTCCCAAGCGGAAGGGCCAGAAGAAGGCAGCCTTTGCCTTGAGAGATTCTAAATGACCCCTGAATGGGTTTTCCAAGAAATGAGGAGGAAATCACAAGATGCTTGCTGAGAACTGCACCACATAGCTGTTTTGGAGGACTCACAGAAACTTCTGGTGGGGTCAGAACAACAGCAGACTATGAACCAGCCATGTTTAACACCTTTTCCTCCACCTGCTCCAACTCTCAGAAGCACCAGTGATCTTGGCCAGTGTTGCAGACAAACATCCCTGAAAACAGGACAGTCATTGACACGGAGGCATGACTGTTGGAGCTGAATGGGTTCTTACAGATTGACTAATGTAAAATACTGTTTTTCAGTGGGAAGAAAACATCCCATACAGGTCTGTGGTTTGGCCAAAGTCAAAGGCTGACAGAGCTGAGACTGAAGCCTATTTCTCCTGACCCACCCTGGCATGTTGCATTTTTAAAGACTTGGGATGGGCTCCTGACAGACCTAAATTCAAGAGACATTTGCATTTAAACACCTTTCTCTTCTAATGATAGTCTGGTTGGATATAAGCAAAGGCAAGAACTTCAGAACAAGCTGAAACAACTTAATAAATAGCATCTGGAAAGTAAATTAGCTTTACCCTTTCTTTGTTTTTTCCATCTATACTCCTGTCTTTGTCCTGCATGATGTATTTGCATAGCTCGGAATACCAATGGCTAATTAACCACGTGGTTGCTTATGAAAATACAAGTTGTGTTTGAACATTTTAGCAAAAAAAATGCAATATTGCCATACATTCCCCAATATGTATTGTCCATCTACAGCACATGATGTTGTGAGATTTTGATACTTTTAAATTTAAGTGGATTTTATCATCTCCAATCCTGGTGGGAATAACTGGGATTTGGGCAATTGCCTTTAAATGACTGCTAGGACAATTCTTCAGGGAATCCAATTGCTACAGTTGGATTACAAGTCTGGGAGGTCTGTGGTCCAGATACTCCCTCTCTGGTCTCATGACCCTGGGAAGGGGCAGGGCCAGGGCCTCCCTCATGGGAGCAGTGTGGCCCCCCAGCACTGACTCATAGCTGGAGTCAGAGTTCAAGAGGAGGATAGACCAAGTCAAAAAGTGTCCTCCCAGAGATGGTCAAAAACAGGGAAGTTCTGCTAGAAAGCTCAGAAACTGAAGCTTGAGGGAGAGACAAAGGTCAGCATGGAAACTGAAATTCCAATGTCAAGATCAGAGGGAGCAGTGAGAACCAATTTGGGATTCAGGGGCCAAATGGCTGCTAGAACCCCTGGGGGCACCCCTGGCCTGCCTGTTTGGCTCCTCTGTTGCTTTGCTAGGCACAATGGCATGGACTTTGGGGGGACAGAAGGCCCCTGGAAAATACACATTGGCTAAGGTTTGCATTGATTATGATACTTCCAAAATGTGTAATGGGTAGACTCTTCCTTTGTCCTTTCTCCATACCCTCCCTTTGACATCCACCCAGGTGGGGGAGAGGGTTCAGCCCTTGCTTTTCCAGCCACAGAGATCAATCTCAAGAAACCTGGTTACAGTCACAACCTTCTGGCAGAAGCCACACTGTTTTCCTGGGACAGCAGCTCAACCAGCCTCTTGGGATTCATTGGCTGCTCCTGTCTCTCTCCTTCAAGCTCTAGGGTTCCCCAGTCTCCTCCTTTTCCCAGAGTCAGCCAACCCTCTCTTAGGGTGGAATAACAAAGTGGTCAGAGCCAGTTTTAGAGGCAGTCAACCATGGCGTGAGCCTTGGGTCACTTCTCTGTGACCTCATCTCCTGAACTGTACAGGAAGGTAAGAATAGCCACCTGGATGCAGATAAGTCAAGTGCTTAGAGCAGAGGTTGAGCCTCAGGAAGTGTTGTCCATGACCACCATCCACAGAGAGATGGGACAGAAGGGTGTCCTCTGCCCTGCCATCCTACCAGCTGGTTGCCTCGATGTGCTACAGCCTCTAGCCTGAGTGGACAGCCAGCTCTGGCTGTCTGGAGAGGATGGCATGCCTGGCACCTGCCCTGACTTTGTGTCTCAGGCTGGGCACCAGCCCCCCACCCATGACCTCTTCAGGTGAGCTCCCATAGGCATGATATTGCCCCTGGCACACTGTGTATAGCCCCAGCTTATTATCTCCATGGCATTCAGCACTGCTCATAATTCTATTCCTGGAGTTGATTTGTTATTCCCACCCTGGCTCTCAGCATCATCTTTTTCACTAGACACTAACCATGAAAGGTCAGGGTCAAGGATGACATCTTTCTTGCGCATTATTTTATAAAAAAAAATTCACCACAAATTCTAACACTAGTATGTGCTCAAAAATATTTATTAAAATACTGACTAAATCTCACCTGTGACAGTCAGAATCTTGGTATCGAGTATTTTATCTAAGTACCCCTTCCCATCCTTCCAACGGGACATGACTGACTCCCTCAGGGGGCTGCCTTGATCTCCAGAGCTCTAAGCAAAGGTGTGTGGAGAACAGACACACCCCAAGATACATCAAGTGTTTGGATCAAGGGTCTATGAAAAGGTGAGAATTTACTTCCACCTTTTATCCAGGCTCTACTTTAATTTTAAGAGGAGAGTAGGGAAGACTGAGAATGTCATTTACTCAAAAAAAAAAAAAATCATCAGCCTATGTGGGTTGATCTATTTTATATCGCCTATTTAAATATTTCATTTGCAGAAATAATTTTGTTGAATTTGATAGGAAGCAAGTGTCACGAATAAGAGGTGAAGGTTGAATACTTGAACATGTGTCAACAGAATAACAGGGAGCCATTAACCCAGAGAACTGGCATTTCTTAACAGGGATATGTAATTTCACATCACCATGGGTCTGTATGGGTGCAGAATTGGTGATTACATTGCCCCCAGAAGACAGATGGCTTGAAAAACAACAGGAAGGCATTCAGAACCTATGATGTCTATTTGAGTAAAATATTTGCAAACTAAATTGATTCAAGCATTAGCTTCAAACATATCTGAGAAAATGGAATTCAAGTTCCTTTGTCGAGTGTGAGCTGTGAAAGGGTCAACATAGTGACCACCCTAAAGGAAAATCAGCCAGGGAAAAACAAATGATGTGGCTTTCAAGTGACAGTGACTTTCCAAGTGGCCATGACTTCAATGGAAATTAGTCATATTAGGTAACCTTGAAAGACTGTTTTAGAGAGAGGAGATAATCCAACCTTCAGAAAATTCCACAGCTGCACAAGGTGCAAGGATGGAAGGTGGGTTGGTTGTTTCAGCAATGGGTCACTTTTGATTTCTACTGCCACTTGCTCATCTTTCACAAGAAGAAGATAAAGCATGTCAAAGAAAGAGAAGAAGGTGACAGAGCAGCATAGACAATTCATTCTCACCGAATGACCTATATGCTCTCCTATATTTCCTCAACTTCTGGCCACTGTTCTGTGAAGGAAAGTGACAAGTGGCATGTTCTAGCTGAGGTAATTGGGATGGTTAACATCATGTGTCAACTTGGCCAGGTGATGGTGTCCAGTTGTTTAGTCAAGGAAGCACTGGCCTGATTGTTACTGTGAAGATATTTCATGATTTAAATCATCAGTCTGTTGATTGCATCTATGGTTGATTGCTTCTACAATCGTCTGAGGAGATCGCCTTCAACAGTGAGAGAAGTGTCATCCAATCAGTTGAAGGCCTTAAAAGAAGTGATGATTTTAGCAGGCAAAAGAAAGAATTTCCATCTCTACTTCAGCAAGCCAACTTCTTCTGGGGAATTCATCAAAACCTTCAATGGACTACCCAACTTACAGCTTGCCATATGGAATTCAGACTTGCCCAACCCCACAGTCATGTGAGCCAATTCTTATAATAAATTTCATAATATTTCTTTTATATATAATTATCCTGTTGAGTCTGTTTCCCTGGAGAACCCTGACTACACAGTGGTTAAGAAATGGTGTGCCTTCTGCATCTCTTTCTTCCTGCCCACATTAATCTCGGCAGCCATATTTTCTTGATGGCATAGCCACAGGATGGAGGAAGGGTGCCTGAACTGCATTGGCTTTTAAATGAGCAAAAAATGCATCTTTATTTTATAAGATTTTGTTGAAAGATCAGGGTTTGCTTGCGCTGTAGCATAGCCTGCCCTAACCAGCTTCATATAATAGGTTTATTTCTGATTTTTCCAGCCAAGGTGGTTGGGTAGAATAACAAATAAAACAAACTTAATTATTAGTTATTATTAATTTAAATTAATTATAAATTCAGTAAGTGAGCTGATTATTAAGTAACTGAGCCACAAGAGTTTTGCTGATAAGGCTATAAATTCTGTCATACTGGCCACTAGGCAGTTTCCAGAGCATGGCAGGTTACTTTTGTCCCACTCAATCACTGAAAAAGTAAATTTTTTAAAATGCAGATCAATCCACAGAACATCAGTAAAATGCCCAATGCTTTCCAAGTTAGATTGAAATATTTTTTTTCACAGATGCAGGCCATTAAATAAGAAAAATTATTTAATGACAAAGTTATCCCAAGTCCAACGTTGTAAGATGTTGTTAAGAATAAAAAAGTTAGTACATAACCATAGTCTAACATATGTCATAATGGCATGTGTCGGGAAAACCGTTGAGAGTTTGCTATATATGATCATGGGTTTGCCGAGTTAATAAGCAGCAGAAAAAATGGCTTCTACATTAATGATCTGACTATCCCTAGATGTCTCACTGCAGCAGGAGGGAGGAATTTCCCATTAAAATGGATAGATGAGTAAAACATTGGGGAATCTCAGGTTATGGACCACTGTGGTTCCAGAATATTGGCCCTCCAAGGATGCCCATGTTTTAATCCTTGGAACCAGTAAATGTGTTGCCTACATGGCAAAAAGGACTTTGCAGATGTGATTAAGGTTAAAGACCTTAAAATGGGGAGATCATCCTGGATTATCTGGGTTGGCCCAGTGGAATCACATGAATCCTTAAAAGTGGAGCACCTTTCCCAGCTAAGATCATAGAAAATGATGTGACAATGGAAGCAGGCTTGGAAAGAGGCTTTGAAGATGGAGGCAGGGGTCACAGCCAGGGAATGTGGGTGGCCTCTAGATGTTGGCAAAAGCAAGGAAATAGAGTATCCCCAAGGGGCTCCAGAAAGGAATGCAGCCCTGCCAAAATCTTGATTTTAGTCCAGTGAGTCTGTATTAGATTTCCAACCTATAGAACTGTAAGAAAGTAAATTTGTTTTGTTATAGCAGCAACATAAAATTAATACACCCATAAGGTTGCCCATAGATGCCATTTCTAATCCAACACTGCATGATATGGTCACCATTTCAATTCCTTGTTGAGTTTATGAATGGAGTGGCATTGGTGATACTGTCCACATCCTTACCCTCAGTCCTTCAGGAATAGCCACCACCTCATCCCATAGCCTTGCCCAAACAATGGCATCCACAGAGCAATTGTCCTATGGCTTCATGGCTCAGTATACAATCATCTAAACACAAAGGAAAATAGACATGCATGCAAGGTTCCCTCATTCCTTTATCCATACCTCAGAAAGTTTTGTCACCGGCTGCCTAGCCTTGGCTTTTTTCCCAAAAGGATATACTTAGAGGACCAACAACCATTACCCAATGGTTGCTTCAAACATGGGGTGATTTTTAAATGCAACTGTCATTTGATTTGGAGCAGTTATAAACTGATAAGCACGGGTTTGTGTAGAAACTCTGAAATATTAGCATCAGCTACCTGGATATTTTGACATTGCAGGAAATGCTGGCTCGTCTCTATTGACCATTGGCTTAGCTTGGGCAGAAGTTTGCCTCTGCCGTCTCTCACACACACATGAATTACAAATGAAGAGTCACAGAGCTTTGCATTTCCATAGGGATATAGTGCAGATTTCATAATGCATCAAATATCTCAGACTTTAAGTGGCTTTTTCCAAATATTAGTTAATCTTCACTAGTTTATTGGAGTCTCTGGCAGGTAAGTAGCCCATGAAGAACTATAGCAATTTCGTTGCTATATTTTTCTTTATGAAGATGAATGAAAAAATAAATGAATGGAGGTAGTTTTACAATATATTACATTTGCAGTGTGTATAGGCTTATTTGCAGAAAATAAATAGATCTGGGGCTGAAGCAATATGGATGAAAGGAGTCCAAGATGTTGACTGATTAGACATAAAGAAATCATATTCAATGATCTGCCACGTGCATTGTTATGGACAGTACTAGTGGCCTATAGGTTGGAAGAAACTGCCTTTTGATGCACAACTTTTTTTTTTTTTTAAGATTTTTTTTTATTTTCTGCTTTTTGTCTACCCCTCCCCCCCCCACCCC
>PVKH010016554.1:5567-15801 GCA_004027955.1 Chaetophractus vellerosus
CAACCTGCCCTGCCCGTGGCGGCTCTTGCCATGTCCGTGGCAGCTTCTTGCCCTGCCCACGGCGGCTCCGGCCCGCCCATGGCGGCTTGCCATTCTCAAGGCGGTCTGCCTGCTAGGAGAGGTCCCCAGGAATCGAACCCAGGGCCTCCCATGTGGTATGCCGACGCCCTATCCACTGGGCTATCAAGCCGGCCCCTGTTGTGACTTTCATCTTCACATGTCTTTTGTCATCACATAGCTGTCAGCACCTTTACTCCCAACATGTTGAACTCCGTTCTCCCCACCCTTTCCCCCTACAAAGACCTGAACCTCTAGTCTTCTACCTCTGTCATTTATCTCACTTGAAGACTTTGCTATTCAGCTTCATCAAATGCACTGGACCAACCTCTTTCCTAAACTCCCAGTTCAAAGGCAAGTAGTCTGATGAGAAGGGTAGGATCTTATGTTACCTCTGTCATTGGCACCATCTTCAGATTAGGGCTTGGGTAGCAGTATGCAGAGTATTCATTCATTCATTCAGTATTCTGAAACCCAAACTGTACTGGGCTCTGGGGACTCACTGGAAAATAAGACCAGTAAGACTCCTCTAGATTATAAAGCTCACATGCTAAAGGTAATGATGTGCAATAAAAAAGCATACAAAAAAATAAGCAAATTAATTTCAGACAGTGGCAAGTGTTTTGGCAACTTAAGAAACCTCGGGTTAAAAGATACAAAGTGATATATTTGGGAAGGAGTGTTGCTTAGGTGACCAGGATGTATCTCTGGGTGTTTTAGTCTGCCAAGCTGCTGAAAGCCATATACCAGAAATGGGTTGGCTCTTAGAATGGGTATTTATTAGCTCTCATAAGCTTACAGTTCTGAGGCCATGAAAATGTTCAAATCAAGGCATCATCAGGTGATATTTTCTCCCTAAAGTCTTGTCAGCAATCCTGGATTCCTCTGTCACATGGCAAGGTACATGTTGATATCTACTGGTCTCTCTCTTCTCTCTTGGGTTTCACCATTTCTAGCCCCATGCCTCTGTGGCCCTCCCTCTCCTCTCTGAATTACATTTTCTTATAAAGGATTCCAGTAAGAGGATCAAGACCCACCCTGGGCCACACCTTGACTGAAATATCCTAATCAAAAGGCCATACTTACATTAGATTTATACCCACGGGAATGGATTAACTCTAAGAATATACTTTTCTGGGGTCCATAAAATCCTCAAATCATTCAGGTCAAATGCTACTGAGGATGCAGCATTTGAGCTGAATCCTGAATTATTTTAAAAAGCTGGTGTGAGAGTATGGGGAAAATTCAAGGCAGAGGTAATAGCAGGTGCTTGGGCCCTAAGATGGAAAAAAAGTTTGCTGTGTTGATGGAACATGAAAATGACTAGGGTAGCTGTAGAGCATAGTGAGCAAAAGGGAGAGAAGTATGAGATGAGGTGGGCAGATTCCAGATCATAAGGACCTGATGAGCCAGGAAAGAGTTGGCTTTACATAGTAAATGCATCAGCAAGTTGGGGGAGATTTTTAAGCTGGAATGTGCCATGGTCATATTTATATTGTTTAAAGATCACACTGGCCGTCACATGGAGAATGGTTTCTACAGAAAGAAAAGGGCTGGAATGAGACGAGGTAGGAGGATATTTCAGAAAAGCATGCAATGGATGGTGGTGCTATGGATTAGGGTTGTATCAGGAGCATCAGAGAGAAGTGGTGATGGAGATAGAACGACTTGTGGAGGACATAGAATGTATGCAGCATGGGAAAGAGAAGGGTCAAAGATGCCCCTTGGTTTTTTTGGCTTGTGTCATATACTGAGCACACTAAATACACTGCCATACACTAAAAGGGGGGCAAGTGGAGGTTTGGAGTTTGGAAGACCATATATATATATAACAGGCAGTGGGCAGTTAGATGAGTCTGGAGTTCACTGGAGAGGTCAAGGCTAGATATGAAACTTTGGTGGTCAATAACAAATAGATGCTGTTTAAGCTAACAGAAAGAGTCTGTAGGTGGATGGATGAATAGGTAGGCAGAAAAGCAGAGGTCCCAGGGATATGCCAACATTTTAGAGGTCAAATAGGGGAAGTGTGTTCAGAAAAGGGAGCTGAGAAGGAATGGCATAGATGGCATGTTTGCATGCTTGGCTTAAGAAGGGCCCCAAATTGTATTTGCACAATCACTCAAACATCTTGTTGAGTGCATACTATGCAATAGCACTGGGATAAATTTAAGAATGCAGAAATAATCAAGACTCACTATCTATTGAGGAAGAAAGATAGTTGCATTGCAATTTAGTATCTTGCTTTCCCTTCTTCTCTGGACCTGTAATACTGCAACCTGTTGCCTGATGTTTCAGCAAAGACAACCCAGGCTGGTTGATTGATTTCATAGCTCTGCACAGGTTTCACCAGTTTGGGAGTGCTTCAGTTAATGACGTGGCGGATGAGTGACTTAAAACCTTTAAGAGGCAACAACTCAGAGCTGATAAGCTTTAGGGCTAGAAAAAGAGAAGTTGCAGTAGATCTACCCTATGGGTTTGGGAAGGTGGAGGGGTATGTGCAAAGAAATCCTGAAGAGGGGAGGGGCAGGAAAGAGGATCTGGAGAAGGGATTCTAAGCCAACCCTTGGCTTTTCTTCCCAGTTTCCTAAAAAGAACTTGTAACTCTTCCCTGTTTCTTTGCTATGTGTAACAACTGTAAGTCTCAACTCTTCCACTCCCCATGGGACCCTCCAGTAGGGTTGGTTTGAGAAATTTATCACTGTTTGGGGAGAATAGGAGGATAATTCACTTTATGTTGATCCTTGATCAGGCAGCTCCACTACTGAATCATCTTTTTAGCAAACAAACAAACAGACAAACTTTGAGGGTCCACAAAGGAAACACAGCTGCCCGATTTTGTGTTTTTAAATGCCTGAACTCCCCTATACTTAACAAATACCAAAATACGTATAATTATAGGTATGGAATCAATGGTTATCCCTGATTATTCATCTACATTTAGCTTACAAGTTAATACATTCATTTACCTCTTGACTTGGGAATTTAAAAGAAAGAGGGAGCAGATGTGGCTCAAGCAGTTGAGCGCTTGCCTCCTACATGGGAGGTCCTGGGTTCAGATTCTAGTACCTCCTGAAAAAATCAAAACAAACAACAAGCAAAACAAATGATAAAACCCAACTCAGGGAAGCTGATGTGGCTCAGTGGTTGAGCATCAGCTTCCCACACACGAGGTCCTGGATTCAATCCCCAGTCTCAAGTACCTAAAAAAAAAAAAATTAGCTATATGGGGCAAGATTTTGAAGAGTCATATGTTTAGATTTATTTTTAATCTTCACCGTGACTACATCCAAAAAGAGATTTGAGTTGGCTGATTACATGAGGCAGGTAGCTACTCTCTGTAGTGCATGATTTCACAATATTTGCCTCTGTAACAAAGGCTACATTTTTTTTTTTTGGCTGCTGTGTGGCTTATTGGCTGGGTTGAATATGTTTGGGGCCTTGATCATTCAGTTTGGCTATTGGCATTGCCAACTCTTTTGCCATAGCTGCATATTTTCACCATAGATGCATCTTCCATAGCTCCCTCCACCCCCAAGCACCATGACCTAGATTGCAGATGAGCCATCAATGAATTTATCATTGAGTGTAGCATCTCCATCCCACCCAGCTAGAAGGGCCTGGCAGTGAGCCCAGCTCTTGTGCTTACCTCTGGCAGGAGTACAGCTTCTAAGAGACCTTAAATGGCTTCCCTCTAATTTCTATACTGCCTATTTTTCCTTCATAAAACCTCAGGAAGGAATTTAAAAAAATAATGCAGTCATTATTTCTCCTCTAAAGTTTATGTATGTTCCTGCTTTTCCCAGATTGAAAATCTGTTTGACTAAACATACCCAGACCATATATGGTGTTTCATGTAAATTCTCCTTTGATTTGTAAGGGATTCAAAATGTCTAGCTTGTCTAGACAAGTAAATAAATCGTAATAGCTACCACTTTTTGCATACTTCCTATAGGCCAGGCACATTTTAAAGTCTTTTATATGTATTATATATGTCTACATAAATATATGTATATACGTATATCATATCACATCACATCACAGCATATCACATTATATTATACTATATTATCATTATATTTACTCTGTGAGCACCAAAGAGAATACATCTAGGGGCTAGTCACAACCTCTGGACTCCAAGGGAAACCTCTGAGGCAAAAATTAGACAGCCTGTTCCCCAGATTTGGGGAACTGCTATATGTAGGGCATTTGGTCTTTCATTTCCTTGTCCCATGAGGTCTTGGATTGAGATAGAAGCTAGTGCTCTACTGCTAGTTGAATAATGTTCTTCTGGGCATCTGGGCATCTGTTTTGCATCACTAAGTTTTACTGCAATATTAGGGATTGAATCAATGCTGATAAAACTGAACTGTAAGCTGGGCTTGCTCTCAGGGAAATGGTGACCACAGTATGTTCTTCCTACTTCCACTCCCCACTGGAACTCTCAGCCCAGCTCAACAACTGATTGTTTTGGCCTCTCTCTAAGCCAACCTCAGCCTATAAGCACACTGCCTTCCCCCACCTGGCATGGGACATGACTTTCAGGGTTGAGCCTCCCTGGCAACGGGATTATTACTAAGCACCAACTAGCAATGCATTTGGAAAAAGACCTTGACCAAAAGGGGGAAATATTAAATACAAATAATTTTTTGTGGCTAAGAGATTTCAAAGTGAGTCAGGAGTTCATTCCAGAGGTTATGCTTATGCACATCTCAGGAGGATCTCATTGACTGCTACAGTAAACAGCGCCTCAAATAGGGCAGCTCCTGAGGGCCCTAGAGACAACTAGACACTATAAGCAGGCCAGACACTCACAGGAATTCAGCACCCTGTCAGCGGGCTTTACTTTGTCAGTGGGCTCCCAAATGTAAGAGTTAGACTCATTTACAATCTCCCTACACATGGCTTTTCTGCCCCTTTTATTTGAACCTATAATTACCATTATACTCATTACATATATGTCCCAGAGACTTAAATATTCAGTCTGTTCATATTCTGGTTGAGCCCTGAATCTCAGCAGAGTTGAAACACTTACTCTCCAGTTCATTGACCTGCCCAGGACAGCTAATAAAAGGACGATGATGGAAAACGCCCATCCCCCAAAAACAGAGAGCATCTACCACTGCAAGCAAGACAGTTTCATCCATCTGCCCCAAGGGATCTAAGCCCCTTCTCGATCAGGAACAGAGGGAGCATCACCATCCCCAAATCCTCAAAATTGAGGAATGAACAAACATAAAGGTAAAATGCAATTATGGACAAAAGCAGACTTATTATTCTAGCAGTGGAAGAACTTGTATCATTGATATAAAGGCAGTAGTCACCAGAGGCTCTGAGTGGAGGGAGAGGGAAGAATAGGTGTAACATGGGGCATTTTGGGGACATTGGAATTGTTCTGCATGACATTGCAATGATGGATACAGGCCATTATACATTTTGTCAAAACCTACAAAATTGTGTGGTGCAAAGTATAAACTATAGGCCATGGTTAGTTGCATTGTTTCAATATGTGTTCATCAGTCGTAACAAATGTACCACACTAATGAAATATGTTGTTAATGGGGGAAAGTGTGGGAGGGGGAGGGAGTGAAGTATATGAGAATCCCTGTATTTTTGATGCAACATATATGTGATCCAAAGCTTTTTTTCAAGATAAATAAAACAAAACAAAACAAAACAGAAATAATTGATTGTTTATTTTCCATCCACAATCTTCCTTATCTATGACTTTATTCACACTAGGTGTACGTTCTTGATTAGAATGTAAATGGGTAAACTTGAAGGGGATATCTTCATTTTGACAAGCTTCAGTGTCTTTTGGAAGATTTTTAAACGGGAGCCCCAGAATGTTGTGGATGGTGAGTGAGAACTGGTCTTCTTGCTTCCAGCCACTTCCTCTCAGCAATATACCTTGGCTGTTTTTATTTGGTATATACTGAATTTCTGAATAATATTTCCTTGAAAAAGGGGTTCTATGGCAATGGGAAAAATGATCTAGAAAAATCAAATCCTAACAGAAGTTTTAAGTATCAGTTATCTTTGTCTCAATTTTCTGCAGTAAGTCCTACACCGCTCCCCATCTGCCCCCACCCCCCGCATGAATAAATCTGAGAAAAATGGATAGGAGAAGTTGGAGTAGCCACATTTTATTCCAGGCATGGAACTATATAATCCAAACTTCTCAGCTGGAATTCTGGGATGGTACACCATCCCCTAAACTACCAACATGATGCACATACTGTTTGCCTGGCAGGAAGGTTTCATGCCCAGCTGCTCAGGAATGCCATGCCAAAGGGATTCGTGCCTTGTAGGAGGGCCTGCGGCACTCGGAGACAGCCATGAGTCAGTACTAAGATCCGCCCCTGACAAACCAACTATGAGTCAGGGCAAAAAAGATCACATTTGTTAATACTGTAGATAAAGAACACTCAGCCAACATCCAGGTCATGGGCCACATTTCCCAATTCTTCTCCCTTCTGGGAATCGTGAAACTATGGATACCTATGGATACCTGGATGATTAGGAGATGCCCCTGATTTCCCTGAATGTAGATATTCTTTTGGGAAATGAACACTTGGCTCCTTTTCCTTTCCCATTTTCCATGTAAGGAAACCATTCTTACCAAATCTCCTTACTCTGCAATTGAATCTTGGTGTATTATTAGGTTAGGGGAAGAGGAGGTTGGCTCTCACAAAACTAAAGAGAATAAAGTGGATGCCTGTATAATTCCTAGGTCTTCTTTTTTTATCTTTGCCTTTCTTATGTTCTCCCTTCTCTTTCCTTTTATTTTTTGGGGGGTCATTTTATAGAAATCTGAGAGTAGAGGCCTCAGTCAAATGCATGCATCCCTCTAAAAGAGCTGGCTGCACAGACCTGCAAGTTGAATAGTTATTCACACTCTTGGCAACGGTGCCCCATATACACATGTATTAACCCACATGGCCGCAGGGAATTTGTATAGGTAAGCGCAGAGTCAACCAAAGCTCCTCAGAGCAGCTTATAAGCTACAGTGCAAGTGTTCTCAATTGTTTTAAAATCAAGGATCCCTTTAATATTTGTCTCTGACTCCATGTGGATGTCATTAATTGAAAAAAAAAAAACAAACTAAAAACTGACACATTTATTCAGTAGACTATGTAGCCAAATTGATGGCCACAGTAGGATTTCTTAGACCTTATGAAATGTAGGAAGTAGTTGTAGGGCTCCCATTTCTCCCTTTGGGAATTCCTAAGGGAGCAAGGAGGACCCTGATATGGGGTTGCTGTTATCCCCACAGATGTGGAGGCTGGTTGAGACCCAGCTTGGGGCAGCTTCCCAGGGCCTCTGTTTGCTCCCCTGTAAAGTAGAGGAGCAGTTGCAGTTCAGTTTGCTTCCAGCTCTGTAACTATGCTGACCCCTGGTTTTGCCTCACTCTTTGTCTTAGCCTGGGAAGACCATGCCTAGTTCCCCATCTTCCCAGCACTCCCTTTGATGTGAAGTGGGCTAGAATAAGAGCCCTGAAAAATCCCACAGGGGATCCCAGTGGTAGGGTCTGCTGTAGGATAGAATCCAAGACCAGAAACCAGATCTTCTGCTTGGGAAAATAAATTCATTTTATCTGGAATCATGTAGGTTCAATAGGCTCTGCCATTGTGGAGAACCAGTGGGCCGCTTTAATGACTGACAGCTCACATTTCAGCACATTAGGGCTCTTCATGATTAAATGGGCTTTTAACATGGCTGCATCAAAGAGGAACAAATCAGGATGTGGAGCTATGTTGTGGGTCTATGATACCTGTTACCACTACTTAAGTATCTCTTCAAACATAGTATTGAGTCCAAGAGTCATTTAATTATTACTAAACCCAAACATGTTACATTCCAAAGATATTTTGGAAACAATAGATTTTGATATTCACTGGTGGCTTACATTATTTCAACAAACTTAGGGAGCAGGTGGTGTCTGCAAGCCCAAACTACAACACTGATGTTTAGAGATGAGGCTGATAAGCCTACCATTGTTGACAAGATTGCACTTAGGGGAAAGATTGAACCTGAGTATATTTCATGCTAGAAGCCAGAGAAATGCACTAACTTGGAAAACTTTGTGACATGTATGCAACAGAGCTAACATATCGTGTCATTTTTTTTGTCTAGGGTAGAAAAACAAACAGTTATTGAGTGGATATGAATAAGGAGAAGACTTTGATTGCAGATGGTCAATTTGGGTGTACTTTAAAAATAGCATTGGTTATATACATCATAATAAAAACAACCCAATTTAAATCTAGCAGAAAATCATCTTCTAAACAGAATAGTAAATTTTCAACCAGTTGGATCGCTTCTACAGGAATGATGTAGGAGAAGGCAATGGAATGAATCTAATCGCTCTTTTTTCAAACTCTAAACTCTGTGATTCTATGTAGACATAATTAAGAAAACAGTAAATTGGATAGGGATGAGTGGTGTGGTCCCTGTTACAAGTGAATCCGTTTTGGCCTTACGATATATTTCATGAAAAATTCGTGTCTTGAAGAACAAGTTCTAATTCCATTGAAAATAAAATGAGTATAGCTTTATTGTGATTACAGGTGTACCTAGTATTCAAGAAAGGTTTACACGAAGAACAGCACATGGCGATCCTTTCCTGGATGGAAGGTGTGAGGTAGGTGGAAAGGGACAGCAGCCCCGACCTTGAGCCCTCATGGCACACTCAGAGCAGAGTTTGAGATCATAAGCACACAATTTGAGTCCAATCCCGACCGCCTCTGTGTAGTTGTTTTTAATCAATTTTATTGAAATGTATTCATAAGCCATGCACCCCATCTAAAGTGTACAATCAATGGCATTTGGTATAATCACAGAGTTGTGTACTAATTACTTCAATTAATATTAGAGAATTATCTTTACTCCAAAAAAAAAAAAAGAAAAACAACAGAAAACAAAACAAACAGAAAAACTCTGCCCCTTAGTACTCACCTCTCAATCTCTCTCTCCTCCTGCCATACACAACTGCTGATCTATTTTCATCTCCATAATTTATTTGTATTTACATTTTGTATAGATGGAGTCAAACAATATGTAGTACTTTTTGTCTAGTTCCTTTCACTTAGCATGCTTCCTTTTTTTAACATTGATGGAAGGTTATTAATATATTACTATACACTACTGTCTATAGTTTGCTTTGGTTGTATTTTTACCCAAATATCACCCTGATATTAACGTCCTGTAACATTTGCTCTGTTTCAGAGAAAAACAGTCTTAAATACGCACTTTTAACCATAATCATTTTTCACGAGAATTCACTATGCTATATAATCCTACCTTTCCTTTTTTAGTTTCCTTCTAGTGATATACACGTCCTTAGACTTTTCCTTTCAACCACTGTTATACCCATATATTAATGCTGCTAATTACAACTACTATGATGTGTATTCACCACTTTTATTCACTTAGAAACATTTACAAACAACTTTTTTCCCCCACCAATTTAGCACTGATTAAACCCTGGCTTTCCATTCTCTAACCTCACTCTATTTTCTGGTGACTTTTATCCTAGCTATTAACTCATGACTTTTGCTCGTTATATTCAGTTCATAACAGTGAAGTCAAACAATAGTCCTTTTGTGTCTTGCTTGCTTTGCTTGCTTCACTCAACATAATGTCCTCTGGGTTCATCCATGTTGTTATATGCTTTACAACTTCATTTCTTCTTACAGCTGAATAATATTCCATCGTTTGTATATACCACAATTTGTTTATCCATTTGTCAGTTTATGGACACCTGTGTTGTTTCCATCTTTTGGCAATTGTGAAGAATGCTGCTGTGGACACTGGTGTGCAGGTGTCTGTTTGTGTCCCTGCTCTCAGTTCTCCTGGGTATATACCTAGTAGTGGTATTGCCAGGTCACATGGGAGATCTAAATCTAACTTCCTTAGGAACAGCCAAATAGACTTCCACACTCTGTGTAGTTTTAACGAGTGACTCCAGGGGCCGGCTCAATAGCCCAGTGGATAGGGTGCCGGCATACCACATGGGAGGCCCTGGGTTCGGTTCCCGGGGACCTCTCCTAGCGGGCAGACCGCCTTGAGAATGGCAAGCCGCCATGGGCGGGCCGGAGCCGCCGTGGGCAGGGCAAGAAGCTGCCACGGACAGGGCAAGAGCCGCCACGGGCAGGGCAGGTCGCCCACGGATGGAGCG
>PVKH010016555.1:0-15709 GCA_004027955.1 Chaetophractus vellerosus
GGAGGAAGAAAATGCATAGTGACAAATGACAATCAGTTCAGTGGTTGCAATATGTCATATCATTATTTTCCTTATTTTTCTCCCCACATGCCATATTTTCTCCTTTTCCCTAGAAGAATGTTAAAGAAGGGCTTTACCACAATTCTAAACTAATAAACTTGGGGTGGGGTGGGGGCAAATGGTAAATTAAGATCATTCAAATTTCAGGTTTATGATTATATCCAGAATCCTTTTCCTTTTCACCACCTCCAGAGACCATTCTGGTACAGACTACCATCATCTCTCTCCTGGATTATTGCAACCTCCAAACTGGTCTCCCTGCTTCTGCCTTGCTCCCAGAGTCGATTCTCAATACACCAGCCAGTGATCCTTTTAAAATTTAAGTCAGTTCATGTCACTTCTTTGCTCAAAACCTTTCAATACCTTCCCATCTCACTCAGATTAAAAGCCAAAGTCCTTACAATGGCCTGCAAAGTTCTAAACAATCTGGATTGGACATTCTTCCCAATGCTAATTTCAGTCTAATCACTATCGCTTTGTCTAGTCACTCTATTCCTTTTCTCTGTTATTCAAGCATCCTGACAGTTTTAGCACTTGCCATTCACTCTGCTTCCATATTGCCAATGCTTGCTCTCACCTATTTCAGGTCTTGGTTCAAAAACTACCTTATCAGTAAGGTCTTCTCTGACCAAACTTATAAAAATACCACTGCTACCATCTTTCCCTACCCGACATTCCCTTTCCTCCTTCCCTTATTTTCTCCATAGCATTAATATCACCCGGCCTTCTATATATTTTGTTTGTTTATTGTTTGTTTCCCATTCTAATATAAGATCCTTTTGTTCACTTGGTATGATTGTGTAGCTTGTGCACTGCACCAATCTAGGAAACAATGGTTCATAGACTACAATGCCTGGCACATAGCAGGTGCTCAATATTTACTAGTTGAATTAATACAGGGTTAGATGATCATTAAGTAATTAAAGAGTATGGAGAACTTTTTATATTGAAAGTATTAACTTGTTAAATACAAAAGCTATAGAACTATGTTTCTTTTTTTGAGAAATTTTTTTATCTTAAGACCTCACTTGTTCTTGCTCTTGAATAAGGTAAGATGAAAATTTTATTTAACTTTACTCTTTCTGCTCCTTTTACCTAGAATGCTCTCTGCCTCACCTCTGTACCTTTCAATAGCTAATTCAAGCTTAACTGTTGCCTGAACCTCTTCACATGGAGGCCCTCTGTGCTCCCCTTACCCTTCTTTCATAGCCTCTTTAACATTCCATTTCAATATTAATGTTACTTTCTCCTTCTACTAGATTATAAAAGTCCTTGAAGCTCAGGGACTATGACTACATCATCTTTTTATCCTCAGTGCCTAAAAGTACTTGACACATAGTAGGCATTTAACAGACATTTGCCTAAAGAATTAACTAGTTGGTACTACTTACTTAATAAGCCAGTTAAGCCTTTTATACAGTTGCCTTTTAAATCCATCTACTTCTGGAGGAGGGGATTAATTTTTAATGCTAATTCTCATTACTTTCAAAGACTTACTCATTCTCTTATCTTCTTCCACCTCTGTCTAGCAAATATTCCAGGTAAACTGGACTCAAAAATTCCCTGAAGACTATTTTGTACCCCTGTGCTTTTCAGAAATGCTATTGCCTTTTTAAAGAATGCTTTGCTCCTGCCTGCTAGAAAATCCCCACTAATCCTTCAAGGTCTCAAATGTAACTTGATCAGGGATGCTATCCCTTGACCTCCCCTGAAGACAGTCGAACACTAACTCTGTGTCCCGACTACACTTTGCACATATCTGAGAAGGTGAAATGAACAATCATTCATTCAACAAACATATAAGCTCTTACTTTGTGCTAGGCACTGCACTAGACACAAAGGAATGGCCATGGTAGACAAAGTCCTGCTCTCATAGACTTCATTACCTATCAGAGAAGACAGACATTAAACAAACAGAACTGTGATAACTGCTACAAAGGAAGGAGGGAAGGGAGCACTCCCTGCAATGAGACTAAATAAAAGAAGACCCTACAGTGGTCCAAGGTCAGGAAAGAAAAGCTTACGTAAAGGCCCTGCGGAAGCAAAGGAATTACACTGTGGACCATGTTTCCTTTTCTTGGCCAAGTTGCTTTTATCCACCCAAACTAGAATTTTTGTTCAGATATATCCTCAGCACCTAGAATAGGGCCTGCCTTACAAGAGGAGCTTAATACCTATTTGTTGAACAAATAAATAAATACTAAGTTTGCTTTGCACCTAAGGGCAACAGAAAACCATTAAAGAATTTTTAGCTGGAGAGTAGTAAGATTTGACTATAGTTTAATAGTATAATTATAAAACTATTCTTCCATGAATTATAACAAATTTACCACACTAATGCAAGGTATTAATGATAAGAGTAGTATATGGTGAACAAAAATACACCCTAATTTAAGCTACAGACTATAGGCAATAGTACAATTATAGTATTTCTTCATCAGTTGTAACAAAGGTACCCCAATAATGCAAAGTGTTAACAATGGTGGGTGGATACATGGGAATGCTGTATTTTCTATGTGATTTTTCTGTAAAAAAAATTAAAAACTAAAAGAAAGTAAAAAAGAAAAGCACAGAAAAGTTTCAAAAATGGTATTTGTAAAAAATAATGAATAATAAAGAAATTTACAGAAAAAGAAAGTGGTGGGAAGAGTGAGAGGAGAAAAGCATAAGTAACAGGAACTGTAGATTCCTTTAGAGCAGGGCTCTGGCTTTATTCACCTTTACAGCAACCAGGAAAATGCTTTGTACATGACAGGTGCTCAGTGAAAAACTGCTGATTAAATGAATGGGAATTTCTTTAACCAGTTGCAAAGGTACATTATGAGGCACCATAGAGCACTTTGCTTACCTGTCTGCAATCGCAAGTGAGCTTCAATATTTTGTAGTCGTTCTTCTACAGCCTGATTACCACAATCTCGAAGCATGCTATTAGGTTTATGACCCAACCCTTGAACTCCTTCAGGTCTAGTCTGTGGTCCATAGGTATTCACAACTCTAGAAACTAAGTTAAGAAACTTTTGAGCCTATATAAATTTACATTTCAAAAGAATAAAAAATTCTCTCCCTAACAGTATTTGATATTCTTCTCATAAAGATCATCTAACCACAAACCTAAGAATGAGTAAAGGCAAGATTTTTTTTTTGTTTTTTTTTTTTTAAATAAATAAAATTTGGATGGGAACAGTTATTTCTATTCCATTTTGCTAATAATCTAGGATAAACTTCTATCAGTGATGAAGATATATGTGGTGGTTACTTACCCTTTACATGACTTTTAAATCCAGGGTAAGGGGTAAAAACAGCATCAGTTCTTGCACAACTATTTTCTAAGAAAAATTTAGAAGAGTATAAATTTAAATACATCATTAAATTCAAATGTATAAGATTCTGATAAACTTCCAATGTTCATATTAACATATTAATCATAACAAGAGAATATAATGTTGAATAATATTTTACTTAAGGTTGTGACCCTTTAAAACTTATATCTAATCTTCCTATCTAATTTTCACATTTACATACAGAAAAGGCCTCAAAATTTAGTGGCATAGTTTAATATAATTTTTAATGAAAATCAAATCTCTAAAAACCATCTAGGCCTTTGGAGAAAATGATTCATATGTTATAGAGTGTACTTTAATTTTAAGCCAAAGAGACACTTTTTTCACTTTACTTCATCATAGAAATGGAACTCATTATTTTTACTGAAATATTTTTTTAAAATTTCCATCCTTGATATTACTTACTGATCAAATTCATAAACACCTAATAAAAAGGTCTAACTATACATTTAATACCATTTTATTTCAGAACTCCAAACATAAAAGACCCTGAAACTTCAAGTATAATACATTCTTTCCATTTTACCTAGATTTCCAATGCAAATTTTAAAAATCCCTAATCCCACAAAAACTGCCTACCTCTTCCTATCCTATCCTTTTCAAAAAAAAAACCACCTTTAGGAAAGATATGTTGTGAAAATTTGTTCCAACTTTTTTCCCCAACTGGAAAATACAATGAGTTTCTTTCAAATTAAATATCAACAAGTAAATTACAACCAACAGAAAAAATTGGAAAGATTTTAATATAATATAAACATTTCAAATATTATAAAATAATATTTAAAATAATACTAACTATGCATAGGCAATAAATTTCCTGCAAAATTCCTCTTGAATTACTTTATAAAAATAGATGGTAAACCAGACACTGAAAGAAAATTATTTTTTCCCCTATGGAATTTGATTTTTTTTTTCAATTCTTTGTTTATATTTAGGTCAAATTGAGAGGTATTAAAAGAAACACAATAACACATTAAAATACATTTGTTTTTGTCATAGTGTTTTTTAATTAAGTAGTATTACTGATAATTGTGTGAGTAAAATTCCAAATTCATTTATCTTTTATATCTAGATATCAGAGAGCCATTTTCTCTCATTCTTTCTATATTTTTTGAGACACCTCAAAATATGTTTAAAGGATCATTACTTCTCTATTCTCTTTCTACCATTTGATGGGGCTATGGTTAAAAAAAAAAGAAGCTATCACCCATTCCAGAGCTATACTCAAAATATACAAATTAACCCATCAGTAAGAAATTCAGTATGGTGTGAAGACAGTGAATATATGAGTGCTAGTCACTCTCCACAGCAATTCTTGCTAGCACTGTTTTCAGCCAGCAAGGGATTGAATGGGCCAAGGAATCCTGCTGAGCATTTCAATTCTTTGTCAATTTCTATCCCCTGGTGGTTTATAATAATAGAGTTAGCAGGGAGAACAGAGGAATAACATTAGTGACACATGTGCTTGCTCCTTCAACACACCCTTTCTCATGGGTTGCTTGCTGATGGATTGTAGTACCTGAGATTCTGCCACTGATGCACTTGTTCTGAAAAGTTAACAGGAAAATATACCAAATTTAGAGATATATATGCATCATGTCAATAGTGGAAAAAGCTGAATTTTGAACACCTTGAGCCTGTATTATTTCATTATTAAGAGAATCAGTGTATCAATGTGATAGGAGTCATTTCTAGGTTCATATGACAATTCTGTGTTATAATAATTAGCCAAGAGATATTAGAGGAAACAAGGAAAATGTTAATTCCAATTATGAACTCTTCTCCATAATTTCTTCTAAGAACTACTTGTTCTGATTATTACTATGATGCCAGAGTATGATCTATGGCAGCACTTTGCAATATTTTGTATTCTGCAGCATGTCTTCAGATCTCTAAACATTACTATAACATCAAGTGAGGTGGGAAAGGAGACTCTGGTTAAAACAAAAAAACTGTAAATGTATGCATTGTGAGAATAAGGGGTAAAAACTATTAGGCACTATGGTCTTCATGACAAATTGGTTGTATCGTGACATAAAACATTTCAAATAGCTCAGGAGTAGTGAGAAAACTGCTCCCTCTTGAGGAGTATCAACTTCACTAAGTTCATTTTATGTATTAGCATCATAATTTTATAAGTACAGTTACAGGCTTAAAATTTATACAGTTCAATTCCTTCTTACTAGTAAGACCAAGCCACTCTGCCACCAACAGTTTACCTTCATTTTCTAAAGCTGGGGTTCTTAACCTTTTTTGTTCCATAGACCCCTTTGCCAGTCAGGTGAAAACCACAGACCCCTTACTAAGTCCACACTATCCTGTGCATTATTTAATAAATATATCACACCCGCACCAACACGCCTCCACAAAAATAATGTTTTTTTGAATTTTCAATTTAAGCTCATAGATCCCCTTGGCAGTCCATGAATCCCTGGTTAAAAACCCCTGTTCTAAAGGAACTTTAAAATAATCTTTTCACCTGTGGTAAACATTAGTCTTTTTACATTAGCATTTATGTGATTTTTGTGTAACCAAAATGGAAATTATTTTTGTAATATAATCTATTATTAAACAGAAGGAAATTCCACTGTTTTGGTTCCTAATAAACATGTGAAATAAATCGAATTGTGTTCATAATTTTATTCTTATTTTTTAGATGACAGATTTAAGCAACTGAAAAAATTATGCTTAAAGTCCTATGAAAATTAACTTCTCCTAGGTAGTTACCTTGATTACAATCAATAACATTGCAAAATTCTCTGACGTTGTTTTCATTTATTTCAGCTTGCTTTCTTTCAATAAATGCAGATATTCGCCTGTCAATCTACAAACAACAAATACACAGGTTTTAACTATTCAAAAACGATAGTAAGATTTTAAAAAATAATGACCCCCCTCAAAAGAAAAACACTTCTTACTTCTGCTTTTCCAGCCTTTATTTGAACTATTTCTGGATCAAAATGGATCTGGGTCTTTTTCACATCTCCTAAATCACAATCTTTGTGCTTTTCTTCCTTCTGTAGGTCGCCAATGGGAAATTTGGCACTCACTTCATTCTTGTTGCCCGTTTCTGTTTTTCTTATCTCTTCAACAGCAATTGTAGTCTCCTCTTTAATCAGAGGCTGAAGTTTTGCTAAAAAAGGCTGAGCAGAACACAATTCCATTTCTTCAGGTTGAAACTGATCAAAAATAATTAAACACAGCATATTTATAGAAATTTCTGCTAAGTAGACCCAATATTTAATATCAATTACTAAATATGAAAAGTTGGCAAATTCAGATACATAAATCTGACCACATAAAAGTGCTTGTTATTCTCTGCTATTGTATCCATTATCATTTACTATAAATTTGTTTTAAGAAAAAAAGAAAAACCCGAGGAAATTTAAAATTTTCTTTGAGGGAATCATTCTGTCACTCATCTTTTATTTTGAGTCAAATCAAAGCCTCAGGCTCTGGCACCAATGCCACTTAATTAACATGTCATTCAAATGCCTCCTCAGAACACTAAGGCTTAGTACTTTTCCTCCTTAACAGGAGAGCCAGTGCTCTCACTCAGCAAAGCCCTGCATTATCACTATATCACTGGAGATTCTCCACTTGAAACTGCAGTTGGCCAAAGTGAATGAGAGTGCATAGACATGAAATATATAGGTGTTATGCTGAGTGAACACTCGGGCTTTTCCTGACATAGCAGGATATCTTCTTGGGTCATGAAATTAAATTTTTAAAACGAAAATGAACCAGGAAAAAAAAAAAGAAACCTACCAATATCTATAGCTGAAAATAGATAGATACCTGTCACTACATTAGAGAGTGAAAAAAGCCCTGCTGTATAATATAAATTATACTATGCCCTCCACCTCCCTCCACCCCCACAATCCAACAATTAGGTCTTACTTGAGTCCCATAGCTCACTGCTTCTGCCCTTTAAAACTAGGGTTAACTATTATTTCCAATATGAAATAGAGTTAAATTTTCCCACAAAGTCAATGAAGTAACGAGTAGGCTGAAAATTAATGTCTACTGCATTAATCAAAACACACTGACACTTGTCAATGTTCCAATAATTTTTTTAATACCTATGGTTTTGCTTCCATTGTTTGCTATACCAAATACTTTTCTGAAACCTTATAACACCTTAACAGCAGTAAACTGACCAATCCAAGCAGTCCTTCCACTTATCTCTTTGATACTACACATTTTACACTTTGATTAGAGATAAACTGTAAATGTATAACAATTAAAATTGTAAAAATGTTCAGTTAGAAACCAGTATGGTCATAATACTATTCAGTTATTGAACTTAAATATTAAAAACTATAACACTATTGCAAATAACAATCCCATGTCAATTTCTGATAGAAAGGATGAGTTATTTCAAAACTGTTAAGAAAAAGAAAAGATAAAAAGTGACTGGCTATTTACTAAGATGAGACATTAATGTCACAGAAATTACTTTCTTTTTAAAAACTATGCTGAAACTGTTTAATTGCAATAGACACTCCAGGATGTGTCATGCTGGGATAATGCCACTTCTTGAACCACTGAAAGCACTCCATGAGCCACCAAACTCACCCAAGGCATGGAATCATTATCATAGCATGACACACACCTGCCGTGTCTTATTGCTTAATTATAACCCACCATAGATGGAACTGTACTGCATTTTCAATGCAAAACTAGAATTAAATAGAATTGCATTCATTCAATCTTCATACTCACATCACCTTATTGGGCTACATTCCCATAACTGTCCCAATCACTACATAAATTAACAGATTTGGATCCAATCTGGATGTAAGTAATCTTTTATTAATAACACTATTAATACAGTGTTAAGATAGAACCAACAAATACTCCAGTTTATAATTTAACCACAAATAATTTCTATGCTCAATATTGAGTTAACTTGTCTAACAAGAAATTTACCTGTAAATATAAAATGTGTTGCTCAAGTGCACTAAAGAGCAATGCAGGCTGGAATGCCGAGACACTCTGGAGTTTCTTCCAATCGATTGTAATTTTCACCACATCATCTCTGAGGTTAAGCTTCCAAAGGACAACCAGCAACAACACAAAAATTACACAATTAAGATGTACATATGGGAATGTCGCAAAGATAAAATTTCTAAAGAAGAGTAACACATTATTTTGCTCAGTTACCAAGTTTTTAATCTTTTGTTAAAATATTCTTCCTAGTTAATATTTTAAAATGCAAAAAAAGATACAGATTTTCATTTAAGAAAAAAAAGACAGAAACAAAATGACATTTCGTTCTAATTCTACTCTTGGGTCTATGTAATGGGGCCATCTTAGAGGTGAAACCATCCACAAAAGATCTAAAAACCTTTGGATGGGGTCCAAGATAGGCTTGCCCTGTTCAGAATGCTACAATTTCTAGGTCAGAGCATTAAAGAGAGGAGATACAAGTGTTTTACTGAACTTCTAATATGCAAATTTTCCTTTGTTACATAAATGCTATACACATATATACCCAAAATATACCATGACTCTGTCTTCTTAATCACATTTTTATTATTTACATCTCTAACCATTTTTTTTAATTAAAATCAAGATTATTCTTACATATTCTAAAGTCTAGAAATAAATGGCGACATGTTTATCCACTTCAATTAAAAATTAAACTTATTTAGCTGTGGAAATCTGAAATTGAAATGGCCAAGGCCTGGATGGAATGTCCAGATTTTTTGTTAAATATTATTTTCTACTAAGGTGTGCGGGCTCATTATATGAAAATTTCTTATAAATTGGCCGTGTGAGATCTACTGGAATAAAAAAAAAAATCCCAAACCTGGGTACAAAATCAATATCAAGATCAGGGAAAATTTTCGAGTAAGAACCTCTATCTGCAGTCTTTCAAGTGAATAAAAGTAAACTTATTCACTTGAAAGACCTTCTGGGGCAGGTGTCTATAGCACACTATAAAATTCTACCATATAGTACATATAACAACTATATTAAATTATCAGAAATCTTTGATTAAAAAATCAGTCATGTTTTCTACAAAGACAGTGTTGCATGATTTCACGAACAGATCTTACAAGTTGTGATCATAGCAAAAAGATAAATCACTGTACAAGGAATGAAAGAGATCCAAAGTTACCAATAAAAAGGCACTAGATTGAATGAATACTACATGACAGAAATTTACTGCCCTTTGAACATGAGACCAGAAGTATTTCAAGTCAATATTAGACAAGTGGCACTGGCTTGTAGGTTGCACTGGCAAAGATTAATTCCTCTTAATTTATATTACTTTGCCTATAAAGGTTTCATTAAGCAGCAATTTATGTCATGTATGGAAGTAAGCTATTACTATACTTTTACAGACCTCAAAGAGATCACTGATTATAGCAAATTTCTGAACATAGTTTAAGTTAAAGCAGGCAAATACTCAACCAAAGCAAAGCATCAAATTTTCTAGAGAAAATAACTTACGGAAAATAAATCTAACTGTTTGGATCATATTCTCATTTCCATTCAACAGAACTATATAAGTCTTCAAGTGCAATAAAAGATACTTGGTCTTTTAGGAAAACCATATAAAAAAGCCACAAGTTAACTTTAAAACTATCCCAGTATATACAACTATTCATTCAACAAATCCTCTATTAATAAATTCTATGCATTTTACTTTATATAATGTGTAAGAGTAAACCATTCACTCAAAAATTTCTATTAGTCTATTATTAATATAGACTATATAAATATGCATTTTCAGTAAAAACTTTATTAAAATTAATATGAAAATCCAAGTTACCAATAAATAATTTTTTTAGTTTGGTAAAATGGGCCACCCAGAGGCAAGCAATACGGTTACAATTAGTAAATTTTGCAATCTGGGGGTATAAAATACTGTTTAGCATTTAATTTTATGCTTCCTATACAGAATGACACTAAGATATATAACGGCACACCTTTTTTTAAAAAAAATCTTTTAAACTTGTTGCAAAAGGAAATATTTATTCTTTTAAGGCAATTCTTATAAGTATAATACTCTGGTTTCTGTTTTAATCTTTAAACAATACATCTCAAAACATAAAGAGAATTGTCAAGATGGTTAGCATTTAATTGGTCAGACAATCTTATTTCCTGACTCTTGTACTGAAGGTCCCTTCACTGTCAGGCAAATTCATCAAATATTTACTCTAAACATTTTTGACAGATGACATAAGGAAATTTTAATCACATCTTTTACCTATGCCTACAGAATAAGTGAATGTTTAAAATTTTAAATGTTTGAAAAGTTCAGTATGAAAAATATTTCAAAAGAAATATTTAAATCATTTCTCAATGTTCACTTTTAAAACTAAACATCAATGAAACAAAAACATCTTCTGTAATAGGATAGAATAAACTTTTTCACCTGACATTAGAATGTAAATAAACTTTAAAGTTCCAATGCCTGTACCTTAACATAAAATGTTTTCTTAACCTTTAAAGCATTTTAAAACTAAAATGTTAATAATAATCAAAAGTCCTCAAGTATTTAAAAACATTTTTGGTGAATTATTGGCAAACAAACGAGTTAAAAGTTATATTATGCCTTTTAGCAGATTCCATTAATAAGTGTTGCATCACACCAAACTGAGGGTTTAACTTGGTAAAAGTATGACACGCTAGAATTTTTAAAAATACTGAAATAATGTTTTTAAAAATTGATTCTCCTTACACCCAAGGCTTTTAAAAGTAATTTTCACAAATCACACTTTATTTTCATAGGAATTCACCATTATCCTCACCATAAATGCCTGTATGTACTTCACTACATGCAATAGTACCAGTTCCAGAGCAAACTTTTATAGCTAGAAAATATCCTAAGATATCTAAGAAGGTACTTCCTTTTAAAAGGCAGGTAAACATTTTCAAGTTGTTTTTCATTTAAAATTTACTTTGAACACACCATGAAACCAAATGGTAAGTTGATCCGAATAGTTAGTGTTAAGGAGCCCAGTTTTTCCAAACCCACTTTTACCATGACATTTATGCAAAAGCTATTTGTCAACCAGTTAAACTAATCAATAGTTAAACAACAGTTCTGATGCAAACAGCATCAATCATGGACAGCTCATCCAACTTTACGCTAGAAGATTTTAGATTAATTCCTTTTATTCCCCTCCTCGTTCAAAACGGTAAGAAATGCAAACGACCGCCAAAAGGAAATAAACAAAACCAAGTGACTCATCAGAGCAAAATCACCCAATAAAAGCAGAGAGAACACTTTTCCAGAATCTGAGGCTGCACTGACCAACCAATTTCTGTAATGCATTGGAGGAAAAGGGACCCTGCGCGCCAGGTGCCTCCCAAATCCTTAGAGAAACTTCTCCGAATTTTTACTCTCCAACCAAGCCCGGGAGGCAGATTTTCATTTATATCATCCTCACTTTTGGGGAGGATAGTTGATAGGAAATCTAGTCTGCAACCAGTACTTAACTAAGCCGGTGAGGCGTCCTCCTCCCTCCGACTGGAGGAGGCTGGGCTCGGGCTTCGTCCCAGGCATCCGCTACCCCGTCAGAGTCTTTCAAGCCCGCAGGCCACAGTGGCCCCCGCCCTCCACTAGAAGGAAAAAATGGGGCGGGGGTGGGGTGGGGTGGGGGCAGGGACCAGAAGGTTCCCACACCCCCACTCTCCCAGGCCACCACTAACCTGTCCAGCCAAGGTGCAGACGGAGTGAAAGATTTCGCAGAGCACCTCTCGGGAGAGACTGAGGCTGCAGTTCTGCTCCAGGCTCCTGTCGCCGCTGCTTGGGCGACTAAGCTCCGCGGTAGCAGCCATGACACTTTCGCAGGCCACCCCCCACCACCACCACCAAGGTGCGCTTGCTAGCCCCCTCCCTCTGCAGCTTTTGTCGCTCTACGATGACGTAAACCGCAGCGTCTCGTTTAGCTCGGGAGTTTTAGGCCCCACCCGTGCAATGTGACTGACAACCACGTGCACCAATCAGGTGATGAGCCACTGTAGCTTTGCGCAGAGGACAGGGAGCTGGCGGATAAAGACTAGCGCGAGGCTAATCGACCTGTGGTTGGAGCCGTGGTTGGAGCCGTGGTCTGCTAAGGGTTAGCATTATGATGCTTAGCCTAATTCTTAGATATTGTTTATGAGTGTTGGTAAAAGGAAACTTGTTAAATGTTAGAATTTGAGATAAAAAATAAGTTGAAATTTTAACTGGCGGTCTAGAGTAGTCTGATCAGTGATGGAGCGGTGCCCACACGTGTTTCTAGACATTGTAAAGCAGTCCTTCACACAGAGTCATCATAACCGGATAGAACGTTCTCATCTCTACAAGACTGTTTAAAACTTACAAAAATAAACACCATAATTTTTCATGCGAGTCAGGGGAGGATGATAAAGAACAATAAAAGTGCTGTATTATGCCTTCGTTTTACTATCAAGGAAATGACATTAATGCATTTTAGTCTGCGAAATAATCTTTCAGATTTTAAAACGTGCATGAGTTGCTATTATCTGGGTGATACGGTAGAGATGCTCAACCCTAAAATTGTTTCAAAGGAGTGAAACACTGTCTATGTAATTCCAACAGGAATTTAACACAAGTAAGAAGTTCCATGCAATACAATATTTGAAATTAGGAGGAATTGAAGTTTATCAGATAGCTTTATTATAAAGTTTCAAGGACTTTGTAATCTTTTAAGCAGAATCTAACAATTTTGTTGTTCAACCGAAAAAACAAATTTTAGAAGAATTTTCAGTATTAGGTTCTATTAAAAACTTTTTAAACATAAACAGTATCAATTTAGGAAGGAGGGATTTAAAACTCAATTCTAATAGCCTAGTGCATTTACAGCAGAGGAAACAATGGTGGAAACTTGCACATTGTGTATTCTTGGTTAGGGTAGGCTGAATGAAAGGGGAGAAATAAGAAACCCGTATAAAGACAGTAAGGATAAAAGAAATCCTTTGACCTGTCTCTAGGGTGCCTCTTAATTAGGCTTTCATTTCCAAGGACTTGTGGGATCACCAGACTTCACAGGATCTTGAGAAATCTTGGCTGTTCCCTTATTAGCTGACAAAACGTACAACCGATAGTCCAGCCTATGTCTAGAGACATCCAGAAAAAGATTTCATAATATCTAATCCCAAACTGAGCAACTCTCATTCCAACCACTTATCCCCAAATTTATGATTTTTTATGATGTTAGCGTATTTTCTTTGTCTCTGGTTCTCTTGTTAATGGAGAAGAGTTGTGATTGGGTAACTGCAAGTTTTTGTTTCTGTAGCAAATTCCCAACCAGTACTGAATCGATTAGCAAGAAGTATCAGATCATGTAGGCTCATCTAGGTGTGAAGTATTTTTTTCAAATATGCAAGACATTGGTATGAAAGACATTTAGGAACATGCTTTGTATATTAAAACAAAACCATCTTTAACAGTTGCTGTTCATTATTCTTTGTCATCACCGATTTTGAAATTTCAAGTTTCTCTATTACAGAATTAATTGATTTGTATTATCTCAGTTCTCTATGCAATTCTGTGCTTTGATATCAAGACTTCTATTTGTATCTTAATATTGTTTACTTACATAATTCTAGGAATTTTTTAAAATTCTTTTGTGAATTATTTCTTCTTTTCAGGGGTATTTCTTACTGCTTCCTGAGGTCTATTATCTACATTTTGAAAATTTTTCTTATATTATTTTCTTATTTTACAATAGAAAATTCCATTTTAAATAGAAGAGTTGTAGACTGAAAAGATCTGGATTCCTCTGGATTTAACTTAAATAGAAACTGATTGATGTTACTGTATAACAAAAATAAAATGAATACTATGAAATTTAGAAAGAGGATAAAAGAAATAATTTGTCCTTTATAGAAAACTAACTACAGATTATGATGTAGTTTGCTAAAAAAATCTCGTTCTTGGCAGAAATTATTCAAAATGTTGATGTTGGCATTAGCTACAGAGTTAGAAAGACTGTCCTTCAAGGTTATGCCAAGAATCAATTGGGCAGGATAGAAATTATATATGAATATTAGGCTATCTACCTGTCCTAATCTTAATGCATTCTTCTGAGTATGAAACTATAGGAAACAGGTCCTTTTGATGAGGTTTCTTCAGTTAAGGTGTGGCCCAACTGAACCAGGATGGGTCTTAATCCTATTACTGAAGGCCTTATAGAGAAGGCTACAGAGGGAGAAGTCAGGAGAGAGCACCCAGAAGTCAAAGAAGCCAGAGGAGGAAGAAGACATTACCATGTTCATTGCCATGTGATGGAAAAGCAAAGGACCAAGGATCACTGGCAGCAGCCCCAGAATGCCACAGTCTTGCTGTAGTCTCCATTTTTGAATTCTCTTAGCCTCAAAACCATGAGCCAATAAATTCCCATTGTTTAAGCCAACCCATTGTATGGTATTTGTTTAGCAGCTGAGAAACTAAAACACTACCATATGACAAGCTTTAAAGGCACAACTCTATTAGATACTCCAGTGCCTAACAAAATACCTGAGGTATTAAATGTGCTTAACAGATGTTCATTGAATGAATGATAATGCCGATTTAGCCTAAGGTAGGAAAGGTAAAACAAATGGAATGAGCCTCCTCAGGCTCCCATTACCCACTGAATAAATCCCAGTGCCTTAAAATGGCAAATAAGTCCCTTCTCATGATATAACTGTTGCGTGTTTCTTACCTCATTTTCTGCCACTCTGGTACTTAATGCTTCCAGACTGCTATTACTTATTCAAAATTCTGCTATTTCTTGACTCCATGTCTTTATTCATGCCCTTTGCCTCTTCTCTGTTTGGGAAACTCCTTTTCAAATAGTCTTTTGACTCTAGTTCAGAAATCATGCTCTCTGGGAAGTCTTTCCTCATACTCCTCCTCATAAAGAGCATATCTTCTTCTCTGCTAACCTACTCCTGCAACTCATTTGTACTTTTATTATTGTGTTTAACACATTGATATTAAAATTTACTTGAACACATGACTATCTCCTGACTGAACTATGAGTGTTTATATGTATCATGTCACCATACTTAAGGCTTTCTATAGTTCCTTGCACAGAGTAATTGCTCAGGATATGCTTGTTGAAGTGAATTTATTTGCCTACCTAAGGTGAACAGATTTATGAAATGCGAAAAAAGAAATAATTTCTACTCTATGGGAAAAATTGTGATACATAGTAAGAATACTATAAACAATTCATTTCCAATAATGAAGCATGTCTGTTTATCCTCACCTTGGAGAGCAAATTCAAGGTGCTCAAAGTTTTCTTAACTGAATAAATATAGCTATCCTCCATAACCATTCTCATAAATGATGTCCA
>PVKH010016556.1:0-15697 GCA_004027955.1 Chaetophractus vellerosus
GTGGGTGTGGTCTCAAGTATAAAAGGCCAGGCAAAAGACAGAGGGAGCAGATTTGAGAAGCAGTTTTTGAGAAGCAGCTTTGATGTTGGAGTTTTGGCCCTGGGAGAAGAGAAGTGAGCCGTTCGCCTGATAGTCTACAGCTGGCCTTGTGGAGAGACACAAAGCCTAGATAAGCCTCATTGTCTACAGCTGAACTTGTGGAAGAAACAGAAGCTAAGTCCAGAGAGAAACACAGCCCCAGGAAGAGAGGAACCCAGAAGCCTGGCAAATGTCGGCAACTGTCTTGCTCTAACACGTGACAATGGACTTCGGTGAAGGAGAAGAAACTTATGCTTTGTGGCCTGGTAACTGTAGGCTTCTACCCCAAATAAATACCCTTTATAAAAACCAACAAATTATTGGTATATTGCAAAGGCACTCCCTTTGGCTGACTAATGCAGCTTTGTTTGGTGTGCCCATATTCTTTTCTTTTTGTTGGTATTTTCTGTGTTTTTATCCTCTTCCTTTGGATGGGCCATCAGTTCTTCTTTCTTTCTTTGCCTTGTACTCTTTTGTTGCACACTGTATTTTAAAATGTTAACTCTAGAGGTGTCTGTTTCCTGGTTTTGTAACCAGCTGGTGTTAAGACAGAGATTTTCTTGAGCTTCAGCTTTCCTATCAGGAAGGTCTGCCCAGGGCGAATGCACTGTGCAGGGTTTTCCCTGTATTACTTCGCTTTTGTCTTGTCCTGGGCTTTTGCTTGTTAGTTTTGGAGTTTCCCTGTTTACAGGAGTTTGGTTGTTCCCTCTATTTCCCAGGGGAAAAACCTCCCTCTCCTGGGCATCTGAAGTCCACAGGCCTTTATCCCAGACCATCCACCTCTGTAGTTTCAACATTCCTTTTGTTGTTGCAGGTTGCTGTTGCCTGGAGGGCAAATTCTGGGAGAAGGGACACCCAGGGATGATTTTCTAATTCCATCTTTCCCAGCCAAAACAGGGCCAGGGACCCATGAAGGGGGTGTAGACCAGCTCCAAAGTGCTGTGGGGAGGGGATCAGCAAGGCGCTAAAAACTTCTCTTATGGCTCTACAAAGCTGAGCTTTCCTGGCCTGCCCAGCAAACGCAGCCCTTCAGCTAACTGTCACCCACAACCCCGAGAAAGTGTAGCATCTTTAAACCTACATTGCCTTCAACCCTGTCCAGGGAGGGTTGAAACAACGGCTGCCCTAAGAGTCTGGACCCAGAGATCTGAATTTGCTAATCAAAAGCTTTGATCTGTGATTGGTTGTGATTTTTGTGTCTCTTTCTGTTACCAGTTGATAGCCAGGGATTGGACCCTGTGGTGGCCTTCTGCAAGAGTTGGGGATAAGTGCCAGTAGCTGCAGTGCAAAGAGAACAATTTATGGTTCTTTACTGTAATTTATCAGCCTCTTCCCTGAATGCTGTACAGTGCTCTTCTGGCCTCTGGAATTTCAAAATAGTTGGTTCAGACAGTTTCTGCCTGTTTAGCAGTTGTTTTGGTGGAGGACTGATTCCTGGAGCTCCCTACTCCACCATCTTCCCCAGAAGTCCCTGAGAGAAATATTTTTATATTACCCACATATGCTCCCTTTCAAAAATTCTTTTTTATCAGATGTCTAAATGAAAGTTTCCATCTAATGTCCTTTTCCTTTTGTCTAAAGATCTTCCTTTAACATTTCTTGCAAAGCAGGTCTGCTAATTATGAGTTCTTTCAGATTTTGTTTATCAATAAAATCTGCATTTCATTTTCATTTTGGAAAGACATTTTTGCTGGTTATAGAATTCTCAGTTGACAAGTGGGGTTTTTTTTTGTTGTTGTTTTTCAGTATGTTCTGTCACTCTTTTATCTTCTAGTGTAATTTCTCCTAATAAGTATGCTGTCATTCTTATCTTTGTTCCTTGGAACGTAATATGCCTTTTTCTCGGGGTGATTTTAAGATTTTTTTCTTTCTCACTATGTGCTTGTTTCATGGTTTTGTAATTTGATTCTAATATGCCTTGGCATTGTTTTCTTTTTGTCCTGCTTTGGGTTTATTGAGGTTCTTGGATCTGTGGATTTATAGTTTTATCACATTTAGAAAAATATTTGGCCATTATTTTTAAAAAACATTGCTTCTTCCCCACCCCAGAGGACTCCAATTGCATGTGTGTTAGAGAGCTTGATATTGTCACACAGGTCACTGAGATTCTATTCATTCATTTTGGATAGTTCCATTGCCATGATTTCAAGTTTATTTATCTCTTCTTCTTCATTGTCTGATCTGCTGTTACTCTCATTTAGTTAAAATTTTACTTAGTATATTGTATTTTTCATTGCTAGAAGTTTATTTGGTTTTGATTTAAATATTCAATTTTTCTCCTTATTATGTTCCTGTTTTACTTTACAACCTTGAGCATGCAATGCCTATTTATAATAGCTGCCTTAATAACCATGTTTGCTAATGCTATCATTTCTGTTATTTCTAGGTCTGTTTGTATATACTGATTTCTCTCCTGGCTATGAGCCACATTTTTCTGCTTCTTGGTATATCTGGTTATTTTTTATTGGATACTTATGAATTTTGAATATTATGAATTTTACATTTGGGGGGGAGTAGATTTTGTTATACTTCCACAGAGAATACTCATTTTTTTTCTGACAAGTACTTTAATTACTTGCAGATCAGTTCAATGCTTTTGAGGCTTACTTTAAGATCCTTTTGGGTAGGGCTAGAGTAACCTTTAATCTAGGGATAATTAAGCTCTGTTTCTACAGCCTGGCCCTTCTGAAGTCTCTACTGAATGTGCCTATAATCCATCAAAGTCCCTCCATTTTGGCTGATTGGAATGTGAACAATTTGTGGCCCTTTGTGATCTCTTGGAATTGTTTGTTTTATAACTCCCCAGGAACTGTTCCCCCCTGGACGTTTTTTGTGCCTGATCATGTAGGGTTTCATTTATACACAGGATTGATATTCAGCCAACAATTCAAAGGGATCCCTATGCTTATTTCTGGGGATTTGGTGAAACTCCCTCCTCTTCAATACTCTGCCCTGCAAATTCTGACTCGCGTATCCTCCCTGATCTCTGCCTCCTCTGTCCAGTGAAGATTGCTGGGTTTGGGTTCCTCCCCTCTGCACTGAAATGGGAAATTCCTTCCTTGCAGGATGCCTGGGCAGTGACAGGACTGAACTTGGCTTTTATTCAGCTTTTTTAGGGGTCACAGTCCTGTGCTGAATATTGATCAATATCTGAAAATAGACATTTCCAAATATTACCTAGGCTTCTAATAATTTACAGCAAGAGGATACTCTGGGCCCTCTGACTCCCTCCTGGCCAGAAGCAGAAGTCCTCAGGGTGTTTCTAATTTATATCAGTTTTTTGAGGATTACCTTTCCCCTCAGAACTATGGTTAGCGAATGGCTTTACTGAGAATTTACTAGGATTTACTTATATTTTATTTGAAAGGCTGGATTTACATGAAAATTATAGACATTCCATAAGGAGAGGAAATGTAATGAAATTACTTCAACTATATTTATTGAACATCTTCAATTTGGTAGGCGCTGTTCCAGTTGTTGGAGATATAACGGTAAACAAAGAGATAAAAGAACCTCTCCTCTTGCACATTAATAGAGAGATAACAAGCATAATAAATAAGTAAATATTAAAATCTATGACATGTGAGATGGTAAATGTTATCAGAGTTATAGAGAAATAATCTCCCAGCCCACTTGGTACTGATTGGGAAACACGACCATTGTCCCTTCATAAAGCTTAATGACAAGAGGCCATCCGCCGAGAGGCAAATAGCTTTCATATCATAAATGTTAATTTACTTTGGGGTGGGCCCCTCTTGCCCTGTTAGTCTCTGTAATTTATAAACACTGACCTCAAAATCATATTCATATATTGATTTGCTAGCTTGGTTCTTTTCGGTTTTCCCAACAAGACTGGATATGCCACATGGGTAGGTGACCATTCTGGTTTTGTTCATGATTATATCCCCAGGCATACCATAAGAAGCTTGGAATTTGGTTAGTGTTCAATAAATATTTATTATCAGTTAAGCACACTTGTTGAAGGGATTCATAGACATGTTGGGTTCTTGATACCTGCCTGGTCTCGACTTTATATGTACACTCTTGCTTTTTTCTTGAAAATTGCAAGCCAATTTCTCTTTGAACGTTACCTATTGTGATTCCACTTTTCTTTCTTTCTCTTTTTGCAGCTGTGCAATCATTGCACACCCTAAATGACCAGATTTCCCATTTTATTGTCACCAAGTCGAAGGCACTGGAAGAGGACAAAGATCCTTTTCTACCCACTGAGAAGGAGACGCTGAAAAGTTCCATGATGTTGATGAGGCATCTCTTAATGGATGCTCAGGTACAAAGATCATGAGTAGGGGGTGGTTTTTTAAGACAAAATAGGTAGTATTTTTTAAATGTTCAACTACCATACTTACTGAAATCTGCTTTTGTGAAAAATAGCTGGGTAACAGACATTCTGATATATTGGGTATTGGATTTCTGATTACGGCTTATTTGGGATTTAGTATTAAAATGGCTTGTGTTTAAGTCAAAGTAATAGAGCTCAAAAATAATATATGTGTTGTCTCTGAGAAAATAACAGATCTCCCATTAGCATTGGAAAAGTGAAAATCCATTTACATATAAACTTGGCAGGCATCAGAGCTGGCAAAAGCTCTGGAGTGAAGCAAACACTTATCCCAAACAGCATTACTGAGTAACTAATGAATATTTTGGTACATTTGATGCACCACCAAGTAAGCAAATCTGCACTGATTTTTTTTGTTGTTAATGCTAGCAATGAATTTATTACAGAAGGTATTTAGCTTATTGCATGCTATTGTCGAGATGTTATCCTTCAAGGTTTCTCCTGATGCATTATTTTATTGGAATATTTAAACATAATCTATCTTCTCCTTCTGGCTCTGTTAGCGAGTCTCTCCAGATATATCTATAGGCAAACACCAGGTGTTTTAAGAGAATTGAGCGTTTTCTGTCAGTGAAGCCAAGCTAAAGTAGATTTGATTGTTATTCCTACCTCATCGGTATCTAGAAATAAGTTTCAGAAAATGTCTTTTGGGTTTGGTGATTTTGCGTGAGTTTGCCCTGGAGCACTCTTCCTGAGCTGGTTTTCTGTTCAACAACCTTGAGGTCAGAATGGCCGGCGGTTTCCTGCACTGTGCTCTGTATCAGAGCATTTGAACTGTGGTCCCTTTGCTTTCGTTTCTTTCATGGTAGTGTTTTCTGTTTTATTTTGAAAATCAATCCTGAAGCCTGGATCTTGTACCAATAAGACTTTAACTGGCAGAGCTTTTGTGCATTTCTCATTTGTCAATGTTTGAAGCTGCTCAACTGGAGCCCCAGTGGTGGCATGGACCAAACTATGCAAAGCCTTCCATTTCTATTCGCCCTTCTCACTTCTCCCCTTCACTATGCACAGCCCATTCCACCTCTCCTTTCTCCTGAGCCTGTCTGTTGGGGACAGGAAAGATTCTGAAGCTACCATAGCCAATTTCAAAACTCAGAAACACTTTACCAAACAAAAGAGAGCAAATGGCTTGGGAAAAGATTAGCTTTCCTCAATCCCGGCCAAGGGAACTATCTAAATGGATCTCCAAAGATACTGTGTAAACATCAGTTTGCAAAATCTAAGGGAATAGCAAACCATTCATCTCTTCCCTCTCCTTACACATGAAATCCTAAAGCTGGATTTTAAAAATGTTTAACATGGCCTAAGGAGATTTTTCTCCCCCTAAATGTCTAATACATTTGGTAACTTTCAGCCTTAGTGGTGTTGGCAGTGATTATCCCCCTTGTATTCAATGGGACTAAAATATCCCATATAATGTGATTAGTATATAGGGATATTTTATAATTTCAAAATCTCCTGATGTTAACAGTTGCTGGCATTTTCTCACTGCCACAGCCAGATAAAATGAAGCAGGAATGATGGATAGTCCCTTAACTCATACCCCTTAAAAGGAAAGAGAGTTGTATCTTTTTATCTAGGAAAATTTCACAGGAAGCAAGGTAGGAAAGTGATGTAGTGTTTGGAAATGTTATTGTTACTTTTAACTCTTTGGGCTCAAAGACTCCCCACCCTTGTCTTTTAGACTAATATAGGATGAGTGGGTTGTGATTAAGTTTAGTTTAAAATTACTACCCTCATTTCTTTTTTTTTCCCAAGACCACTAACTGTTTGAAGCCTTATTTGTGGTTATGACTCTAGATCCATTACTGAAGTCAATTAGAATCGTGTTGTCTAATGCCCCCTGGCTCCCAACGGTGCTGTGAAATATACCCTCTCAGATTAATGTTACCAAGCTTGTGAAATGCCATGGAAACCCAACACTTTGGGGGATGGCCATGGGTGATATGTGGTTTTGAGTTTTGAAGCAGAATCTAGAAATATGTTATTTTTATAGAGTCTTTATCCAGCAATTTTGGAAATCCAGGTATTTCCCCTTCAATTTTTGGCACTGCTTCTTACCTGAATTCCAAAGAGGAATATGCTTATTTTATTTTCATCCATAGTGGAAGGTAGACAGACTGAATAACTTATTTGTGCATCCTTTCATTGGGTCTGTGCACGATGATATTAGCAGATGTCCAGTAGGTGAGCTTGTTATAGGATATAACCTCTTCAAGGGCAGTAAGCACGTCCCTTAACTTGGTTGGCATAATAACCCACTTAGTTACATGCCCAAAAGGCTCTTAATAATATGAGATTATGATGAAATACTCTGACATCAGCTTACAAGCTGAATGAAGTCAGGCAAAAAGGATTTCCAGAGAACCCGGAGGCTGCTTCGAGAGTGACTGCTTAAAACGCATAATCGATTCAAGTCACATCTGACTTGGAAGCAATAAATCCTGCTTAGGGGAATGTCAAAGGCAAAAGCCTTGCTAGGCTATGAAATTCCACCTCTGAGGCTTATAAAACAGTGTGCACAGAGCAAACGCATCCCCCAAGTAGAAAAGGGGTGCCAGATATGATTGGCAGGCCTGACAATACGTCCTGGAGAATGGAATCGAGGAAGTGACATCTCACACAGGTAGCCCAGAAGCCGTGCAATGTTTTATTCATTCCTTAGATGTTTCCAGTGTGGGGTGTCTCAAAGAGACAAAACGCCTCTATTTGCATTCCATCCCTGTCCTAGTCCACAGGTCCCCAAATTCAATGAAGTGTACCATTCAGATCATATTTGAAACCTGATCTTGTGGCTTTTATTCCTGAGAGCTCTGCCTAAACCCAAACCGCCGACTCAGCCTCATAAGTGATTAGATTCCTAACAGCAAAGAGGCAATTCTTTCTGGTAGAGATTAATTCTTTTACTCGTACTGTGTGACTCTGCATGCTAAGAGGGGTTGATTACAGCAAATTAAATCTCCTATGGCATTTCTCTCCCTCTTCCCCCCAAAGACCTAATATCATTATTTATTAAGGGGAGAACAAATGCTCGGGAAAACAATAAAATCGCTTTGTTGGCAGGAAGGGCTTCCTCGCGGAGGCTCCCGTGCCAAAAGGTAGAGAACTTTTCATGCACCTTGGGAGGCTACTTCTGCTGGCTAAAGAAGAGTCTGTGTTTTACCGCCCCCACGACTACGCCCAGGCCTCAGCCCCCGAGTTAGGGGCTTTTCCGCTTGAGGTTTGGCCTGCCCTGAAACTTGGAGAGGTTCCTTGTTTTAAGTGACGGCTGAATCACTGTAGGCCCATCTCTAGGAATGAAGTAAGCCTTTGAAAATAAAAGCAAAGCACACTGCTGTCATCTCCAAGCAAGTGTATGCTTAAACCTGACAAAAGTCAGATGTTAGGGGGAAAATAAATGAAACCCGCTTTAGCCTTTGTACTCAGCTCTCCTTCCTTTCTGTGCTTTTTCCTTCTCTTACCTTTTTTTTTTTTTCTGCTTTCTTTTTCCTTTTCGCTTTTCTTTTTCCCCTCCTCCACCTTTTCTCCTACTATCCATTTTCTCTTTCTTCTTTCTACTTTTGCTCCTTTCCTTCTTCCCCTGCCTCCTCTTTTTTTGATTTGCAGAACAAATCTTAGTTGAGGCATGGAATTAAAGTTTGCCTTTTTCTTCCCTTCCTTGTTTCCCCCTTTCCTATCCTTTTTTCATCTTTCTTTTTGGTATTCGTGTTCATAGAACTTGAAAGCATCTTTGCCAAAGACCTACATTCACCCATCTTGGAGGAAACAGCCTAAAAGGAGGCAAACCTGGCATTCAGGAGGCGGATTGGGAACCCTGCCAGGATCAGAGACAGAATATGATTTGGGTGGTTTCGTTCTCTTTTTAAAAGAATGGTCAAGCAAATCTCCTGGTTGATTTTGTTTTCTGATGGGTTTTTGGCAAAGTTGGGCCAATTTAACATGACTGGGTCGGCTTGTTGGGCCGTCTGGACACTGGCTCTCTAGGCTGGGCCCCAGGGGAGTGGTGATGTGCAGTTTCGGTTAGTGTGCCGGCTCTAATCCGCAGAGGAAGCCTGCTCTCAGGCCCTGACGGTCTCCTGGAAGGGAGGGCGAGCTCTGTGGACACACCCTCGTGCTCAGGAAGGGACCCTGGGAAGCGGGCAGTTCACACAAACTCATTCCAGGGCCAAACTTCAACATGATTTGTCCCTGTTACCAGCACTTTCCATCCCTCCAGGAGCTCCTGAAGTCAACCCCATGCTCAGGGCAGGGACACTGGGTGTTATAAAGCAGTGATCTGGCACTTTCCAGCTGCAGCCGGCTTCGCAGTCATCCCAACGACAGTGACTTTGTTGATGGCCTCACTTTGCACAAACTGAGGTACCAGAAAAATGCTGACCTTACCAAGGTCACAGGTGCTGACTGCAGCTGTACGTAGCACCCCAAGCTTGGGTGTTCCTGAACTATGACACCACGATGAGGAAAGAACTGGAATTCTCCCTACTTGGGAACAAGCAGAGAAGAAACTTCAAAATTAGAACAAAGGGCAAAGAGACAAAACTATTGTCCAAAGAAAATCATCCTGGGATATTTTTTATGACAACTCACGCCATCAGAGCTTCACCTCCTGAAAGTCATAGGAGGAGATACTTAAAAAGTCTCTGAAGAATTTAGTTCACCTAACTAGAAGGCTATAATGATACGCTGATTATTCGAAGGAGTCTTAGCTCATCCCTGCCAGTAATCGGCATGTCCCGTAACACATGCTTCCCCAACATTTGCAGAAGCAGTGCTTGTTTTCCATTCTCAGATGCAAAATTGTGGAATCAGTAGGTCCGAAGCTTACAGTTTCTTTACATAACTCTTGCAAGCCCATTTTCCATCCTGCCATGGTGATTTTGATTTTTTCAATAAATAAAATGTAACCTGTAGGCACAGCCAGGTTTCAGTGCAATCACCTCTGCAATCACCACATGTACAATTATAATGCTGTTTTTCTGTTAGGCTGTGTCCAGATTTTTTTTTAATTAATAGAGAAAGGTAGCCTCTTCTGAGACCTCTGCCACCTGTGAAAAATCCTTAAGGTAGAATTTTAGAGGAATGCAAAGTTGCTTTCAGTGTTTACTGTGCAAAGATGTGAGTGTAGTTCGAAATGAGACTCAGATAAAAGCCGTCCTCCTGCCCGATGCTGTGCTCTGAAGGAAAGGAACTTCCTTTGGATGGGAAATGTTTGAACAGAATGGTCTCTCTCAAATGGGTATGGCTTCCATGGATCTGTATAATGCTAATTGGCAATTTGGGAATTTATTTTCATAGCACAGGGACTTTATGTAACATTTGTAGATACTAAGTGGTTCTTTAAATGATACACATTTCAAGTGATAATAAAATAGAATTTATGCTGATCTAATAGTTGAAGACCCACGTTAGGGTAAGGGAGAGCTGAAATAGTAACAAAACCACGGGAGGAAGGTTGGGGTGGGGACTCAGTTGGGGTTCTTTTGGTTGTCAGCAACAGAGATGAACTCTGGTTAACGTAACAGGGGAATACATTAAATAGAGGCTGATGGGGTACCTCTCAGGAAAAGCTGAAGACCTACATCTCAGAAAAGACAGTAAACAGGGAAGCTTTGGAGGTTTAGGTATCAAGAACTAAAGAGCCGTCACCACAGGGTCTTATGGTTGGGAAATATAAGCTCCTACAGTTTTCTCTCTTTGTGTCACTTGGATCAAGATTCAAATTCTTAGAAAAGTCTGACCAGCCCATCTTAGGTCATTGGGCCCTCCTCCCCCTCGGGCACGGGAGGGTGGGCCACTTTGGTCCCACAGGCAGTGTGGGAGGTATAATTACTGCCAGCAGAGGGGAGTGCGTGCTGGGCAGATTCCCATTACAGATGGCGACAACAATAAATCTCCCATGCATTCCACAGGCATGAACTTGGCGCCTGTGTTCCAGCACAGAGCCTGCTACTGCTCTAAGCTCCAGGGACAAAGAGCCCCAGAATGTGCATTCCCTCCCCTGGAGGAGCCTGAGGTCTAGTGAGGCTGATAACCAGGTATTGAAGTGCCCTGTGACAAATGCTGTTGAAGGAATGTGTGGGGCCCATGGAAGCTCAGAGAAGGACATGCCTAGCTGATATTTGCAGAACACTTTACTGTTTACAAAGCACTTTCACCAATATTTTCCCATTTTTTCCTCCTAGCCATGAGAGGTACAGGAGGTGTGTATTATCTCTGTTTTGCAAACTTGGTATTAAGCTTTAATAATATAGCCTTTTTATATTGTTCCACCCAGCCCATAACAAAGCAAGCATAATTGATTTCCTACTTGTAGGTGGTGACCTTGAGATTATTTGCTTCCTGAGAGGGTAAAGGCAGTATGCAATTTGGAGAAAGAAAATTAAAACCTGGCTTCAGATGTGTAATACTATACAAAATAAAAATGTATTAACAATTTTAATAAATATAAAATACATTCCTAAAGCTAAACTTTACCCATCAAGATCCTAGGAGGTTTAGGTTTCTGAGAACAGTTTCCAAAAATCTTTAAATAGAATATAAAACGTATTATAGGTCACCCCCAAAATCCCAGTCTCCTCATGATGTTCTATCGGCAAGTTGGCATATACTTGGCTCACAAACTAATCCAACCCCCACCATCTCCCTTTTGACCAGCAGTTCTCAACTGATGGCAGGAAAGTAATTTTGCCCCTCAGGGGACATTTGGCAATGTCTGAAGACATTTTTGATGGTCACAACTGAGGGGCCGGGTGCTATAGGCATCTAGTAGGTAGAGACCAGGGATGCTGCTAAACAGCTTACAATACAGAGGACAGTCCTCTGCAAAGGAGAATTATCCAGCCCCAAATGTCAAAAGTGCCAAGGTTGAAAAACTCTGCTTTAGACTCAAGGCTGACTTTTTAATTGATCACAAAACTCTTCCAGCCTCAGAATCCTTTTCTCCAGAGCCCTATAATCTATCTGAATTTGTCCTGGGGATATAGCTTAATTATCCATACATTCCATCTCTCATTCATTCATTCATTGAGCATCTCCAGTCTGCTGGACATTGTGCTAGGCTGGAAACAAAAGAAGTGAAGCTTGCTGTCAAGGTTTGTGTATTTTAGTAAGGATGACCAACGATAAATATGTAAGTAAACAAATAATTATGCGTTTCAGTACTTTTCTTAAAGATGTATTAGGACCTAATTTGGATAAGGGTTCAAAGATATTCTCTTTGAAGGTGACATTGAAGCTGAGATCTGTGGTGCGTGTGTGTGTGTGTGTGTGTGTCCTCTTCTCACGCTTTATTGCATGCATTTGTAATTTAATTAAGTTCTCTGTGTTTAGTACTACCCCATGAGGTAACTGGAAATAGATCCCCTGGGATGTTGCAAAAGATCTATGCAAATTAGTTATTCAAGAAATTTACATTTAATTTAGGGAATATAAAAATTCCAATGGGTCCCTCAGAAGGAGAGAATCTTTTAATCTTTTGCTACTTGGGCCTCACAGAGGAAGCCAGGTCATGGTCTTTTCCTGCTAATGTTATAGACATAGAGACACCCAAGAAAGCAAGCTAGGGTGGAGATGTGTGAACTCCATGAGACATGGGAGTCACATGGATGAAGGGGAAACAAGGAAGATGTGGAGTTATTTTTCTTAGGATTTGAACAAGAAAATGAAGAGGTGAAGGCTGCAGTTATTTAACTAAAGAGGTTCCACATAGAATCTGGCAAACTGTCAATTCTCAGTTACACACCTATAGACTAGTCAGTTTTTGGACCATCTGGGAGGGAAGTACTCCCTCCCTGGTGACACGCATGCAGGAAATGTATTAATCTGCATGAGACATAATTAGAAATGTAATTTCATTGCCAATATTTTTTTCGCTATAACGGAATTCAATAAGAGACTCTTTTTTTCATTATTAACTGTTTGGTATTTTTTTAATGCAGTGGCTCCCATCCATTAGTCAGATAATAGAGAGCTGAATGTATGCCATATAATTATAGCCAAAAATAACTGAGAATGGTTCTTCTTTCACAGAGCTTTTGCGGACTCCCATTTACACCAAACACAAAACATTCCCTGTAGAATAGCCAGGTAGATTGAGGTATGCAATCGCTAAGTGTCATCATTTAAATCTTATGCTAGATCTGGGAGTAGAGCCAGCAATTTCCTTGGTGCCAATGCAAGCCAATATTCTAAGTTCCTTCGCTATTTTGTCTCTGAAAAAACCACACTTAAAAGCAGTTTAATAGTAAAATGGTGACTAGGCTACTCCAAGTACTCACTTGTCTTTATGGTACTTGAAACAAAATCACTCACTTTGGCCAACTCAATACTTTGGACAGTTGCTTTCAGAATGAATATCCTTAACTTGAATTACTCATCTGAGCCTAATCACTCTGTCTTTCCTTCCTCCAAACATATAAAACAAAGAAAAGCAGTTCATTAATAGTTTTGTGTCAGTTAGCTACTGCTGCATAAGAAACAGTGGCTTAAAGCAACAACTCTTTATTTCTTCTGATAAGTCTATGAATTGACTCAATAATTCTTCTGGATATGCAAAGAGGCTTGGCTGATCTTGGCTGGTCTCACTCATACATTTGTGGTCACTGGGGCCTGGCTGGTCTAAAATGGCCTTGGCTGTTTTAATTCAGCTCTCCTCCACATATCTCTCACATCCTTCCAGCAGGTTAACTCAGGAATGTCCTCAAAGGAGAGACAGGAGTCCATAAAAAGAGGAAATGGACAAAGAATCACTTTTTCCCACCTATGCTTGTGTCTAGTTTGCTACTATCCCATTGGCCATAGCCCAGTCAGTGCTGGTAGACATTAACAAAGAAGGTGGATACTGTGAGATGTGAAAACTGGGACCTCTAATGCAATCAACGTATCATCCCAAATCAGCAAAGCAAATCAGCAGAAGATTTCTTATGATAATTCTTAAGAGTGACTTTTTATCTGTTGAAAATGAAAGTTTGAAATGTCCTAATTAGCAAGCTTCATGTGCATTCTCATTCAGAAAAACTGCTCCAGTCAGTTTATTTAGAGGAACATGAGTTGTGCTCTTTGTCCCCTATATATATATATATGCTCAGAGGACAGACTGTTTGAACAGCTGGAGGATATATTTTAAGAGGGTTCTATGTCAAGCTTGAACAGGATGATTTCAAATGGCCAGTGACCAAGTGTAAGAAATGTGAGCTTGTGATGGCTCTAGATGCATTAAAAGACCATTGTTCCAGTTGGTGGTTAAAGCCAAGTACATGGTTAATTTGTTCAAATATTTTCTGATCTTCTAGAATGTGAAAGGCACAATGGTAAACATAGCAGGGAGTTGTGGGGAGAAAAAGTAGTGAAGAATTATTGGGTTCTTACTATATGCCAGACATTCTGTTAAGGACTTTATGTCCCTTATCTCACTTATTGCCTCCAGGAACTTTATGAGGTACATGGTACATTCCCTATTTTACAGATGAGGAAGTTGAGGCCCAGAGAGCAAACTTACTTAGGCTCACATACCCAGTGATTAGCTGTGGTAATTTGATTGCAACCATGGCTGTAATTCTTTGCTCTCTCTTTTTTGCAATATGACTTTGCAGCTTTTCTCAGTAAGAAGTAGAGTCTATTTCTCCACCTCTTGAAACTGGGTTGGCCTGTGACTGTGACTAACTTTGGCCAAAAGAATGAAATGAAGGAGTGGGCCAGTTGAGAGTCTAGGCCTCAAGATGCCTTAGGTGCATAAATATTTATTATATTTATTACTTCTTGATGAATTGCCCCTTTTATTAAAATATAACGACCTTCTTCATTATTCTGTTCTTCATAACAGTTTTGTATTTAAAATCTATTTTGTCCAATATTAGTATCACTACTCCAGCTCTTTTCTGGTTACTATTTGCATGGAATATCTTTTTCCAACCTTTCACTTTTAACCTGGTTGTGTCCTTATGTGTGAGGTGAATCTCTTGTACACACCATATAGATGGCTATATTTTTTAATCCTTCTATCAGTCTGTGTCTTTTGATTGGAGAGTCCAAGCCATTAACATTCAATGTTATTATTATAAATGCATTTCTTACTTCATCCATTTTGTCCTTTGGCTTTCTGTTGTCATATCTTACTATTGTCTTTTTATCCTTTAATTTACCCTTCCTAATAATCTTCATTTCTACACTCTTCTCCACATCTCTTGCCTTTATTTTTCCTTTCAGGCTGCAGCACTCCCTTTATTATCTCTTGTAATTCTGGTCTTTTGGTAATGTACTCTTTCAGTTTTTGTTTGTCTGTGTTTAGAATTTAAACTCACCTTCATTTTTGAAGGACAATTTTGCCAGATACTGAATTCTTGACTGTCAGTTTTTCTCTTTCAATACCTTAATAATCAGTGGGTCAAAGAAGAAATTGTAAGAGAATTCAGCAAATATCTTGAGACACAAAGGAGAACACAACATATCAAAACCTATGGGACACTGCAAAGGCAGTGCTGAGAGGGAAATTTATAGTCCTCAATGCTTACATTGAAAAAGAAGAAAGAGCTAAAATTGAAGATCTAACTGCACACCTGTAGGAAGTAGGAAAAGAACAACAAACGAATCCCAAACTAAGCCAAAGGAAAGAAATAGTAAAGGTCAGAGCAAAAATAAATGAAATCAAGAACAACAATAACAACAACAAAAACAATAGAGAGAATCAACAAAACCAAAAGTTGGCTCTTTGAGAAGATCGACAAAATTGACAAATCCTTAGCTACACTGAAAAAGGAAAAAGAGAGAATATGCAAATAAATGAAGTCAGACGAGAGGGGTGACATTACCCCTGACCCCAGAGAAATAAGAGAGGTAATAAGAACACACTATGAATAACTCTATGCCCAAAACCTTGACAATGTAGATGCAGATGAGATGGACAAATACCTAGAAACACACAAAAAACCTACACTGACTGTATTAGTCAGCCAAAGGGGTGCTGATGCAAAATACCAGAAATTGGTTGGTCTTTATAAAGGGTATTTATTTGGGGTAGAAGTCCACAGAAACCAGGCCATAAAGCATAAGTTTCTTCCCTCACCAAAGTCCATTGCCCCGTGTTGGAGCAAGACAGCTGCTGACGTTTGCCAGGGTTCAGGCTTCTTGGGTTCCTCTCTTCCTGGGGCTGCATTTCTCTCCAGGCTTAGTGCCTCTGGTTCCTCCACAAGGTCAGCTGTAGACCATGAGGCTCTCTTTGCTTCTCTTCACAAGCCAGCTGTGAACTCTCAGGCAAATGGCTCC
>PVKH010016557.1:0-15698 GCA_004027955.1 Chaetophractus vellerosus
CCCGGGGCCTCCCATGTGGTACACCGGCGAGCTCTTTATCCACTGAGCTATCTAGCCGGGCCCCATTCTTTCTTATTTATTCCACTACCCTTCCCCTTATTCAGTTTTCCCTTCACATCCATATAACTGGTTTCTCACCTTCTCTCCCAGTCCCTGCCATATGCTAGACTGGCAGTCAGAATGATCTTCTGCAAACGTCATTTTCATTAGATGATCATCTATTCTGACCACTGCTTTATTTCTCCCTACCTTTGTCCTTGGGTTACACCATGTTCTTCCCAGTTTCAATATATTTCTCAAAATTTTCCACCTGGGTTTATGTGTCCTTCGTTTCTCTACTATAATCTCATAGCTAGATCTTGCTTTTTATATTTCTTTAGCTGGTCTCAGATATGTTAATAGCAGCTTCTATAATAGAAAATGGCATTCCATGTACAGTTTTCAGTTTATGTAAGCCTAGATTGTTATCACAAATATAGTTAAAGAAATTGACATATTCAAAGGGAAGAGAAGAAAAACCTACTACTATATGCCTAAGTAACCACGGAAGAAGACGTGAAGAAGAATGATTATAGTAGTAAAAAGAGCATTTTCAAATCCAAGCCTTGCCATTCATAAGTTATATGGATTTGGGCAAATTTCTTAAGTCCCTGTTCCTGAGTGAAAAATGCTGAATTCACATGTACAAGCTCCTAGATATATGGGCGTTTTTACTTCATAAACAAACATTTCTGAGTAGGGCAAATGCTTCTTACCACTTATCCAATTTCAATCATATTATTCAGATTGTAACTGTTTTCTGAAAAAAAAAAAAAAAAGGATTTCCCATAAGAATTCTTCTCTTTTATGAAGTTTGCATTGATTGTTCTTCTAAAAGTGTTTTACTCTACCAAGAAGTAATAGTAAAACGTAAAATTTAGATGGCACAGATTTAGAAGGAGTTGTAAATATGGTCTGTAAGATACAGCCTGAGAAACAAAAAGCTCTATTTTCTACCACTATACCAATTAAATGACAAAGACAGCCTCTAAAATAGTAATTTCAGATTTTATTTCAAAAATTGTATACATTTTATTAAACCTATTCGTGGTCTATAAAATATGTTTAAAGTATACATTCCATAATATTCCTAAAGGGAATAAAATCACTAATAAAAGAACTTTTTAAAAGATATTCTGTCAATATAAGCACATGACAAGTGATTCTAGTCCAACTGTCAGCCTGCTAATCACCACAGCTAATAAGTCCGGGGCTTTCTCATGGTTCTGTGACCAGCAATGGAGTAAATGGCCAGTCCTTGCCATTAAGGAGTTAAATACTCCTTAGTCCACAGTTTGAAAAAGTTTTGCTCCATGCCCTTTTAGACAATGACTAGCTGCTAAGCTCAAAACTAATTAACATTTCAAAAACTAGTGTTAATCAGTATTAGAAAGACTCTAGGGAAACACTTCCCTACAGAGACCCTTTTCTTTCTTTGCTTTAAAGCAATAACTTCTAAATTATTACTTTAATTTTAAGTTGTGTTTGGCACATAGTACACAAACCTAAAAACCACTAAGCTAAAAGAAATGAAATCACAGTTCCATTCCTTGTTTTCTACTCTCTCCACTAGAGGCAACTTCCATCTCCCAGATTTTCCTTGCTCGTAGAAACCAATTCTAATGTGTGCAATAATCTTGCTCTTTAATATGGTTCCATAAACTCATACCCATAGAATGTATGAGTGGATACAACTTAATCCCCTACAGCATTTTTCTGTTACTGCTGCTATCTGCAGATTTAGGAGTAATGCTGAAAAACTGTCAAATTCTATGGGATTAAAGTAATCTGTTTTAAAATGTTATAATATTTAGGTTTGGAAAGAGTCTTGCAACAAAATTTCCTGCCCTCTACCTCATTTACCTCTGGCACTGAGGCTCAAGGCCAGAGAACTCTCCTCAGATGAGTATGATCAAATGATAGTAATTAGGTTTTTGAGATTTCAGCTTCTTTTAACGAGAGCACGCAAACAGCGATAAACTTCCACTTTCCCAAGAACTTATACATGTAAGTGTTTTTAAAAGATTCTATAGACGCATTCACTGGCACCATGCTGCCTTGTTGGATGCAGATCTGTGTAACACTTTTAATAGGTGGTTTGTAGTGTATTGGGTAAAATATGCAGACTCTGGACTGCATGGACTTAAATCCTGATTCTTCCTTTTGATGACTGTGCCCTTGCAGCTAAGGTCATCCTGCTAAATGCTTGTTTTCTCATCTGTAAAAGGGAGTTAATAATATTACCTACCTCATGCTCACTGTGAGGCAGAAAGGAGATGGTGTATGTGTTCTTACCTGCTATACTAAAGCTCAGCTCAAGATAAAGGCGTCTTTATATGGTAAGGTCAAGGCCAAATGGAAAAATCAGTCAATATCATGGAACACTGAAGTACTACAAGATACCTCTGAAACCATGGAAACATCTGTGGGGGTACTTTTTCCTTTTTGTGATAGTTCTATCAAAGAAGCTGTACGTGCCAATATAGATATGAAGTGCTGTGTTCCTTGTTACTTTGCCTTTAAAAAATGAAATAAGTGGTTCCAGGGAGTTCATGGGGAAAATAAAAACCTGAGAAAGGACCTCATACCCATGAAGCTTTCAAATAGTTATAGTGAGAATGATGGAAGTGACAGTGTGCTTGTTTTGTTTTGTTTTGTTTTCAGCCTTACAGGCTGCATCTCACTTGCTGAGTAATAAATATAATCTTGAAGCCTATAATGACTGGAGGTTGGGGGGAAAGTGATACTGAAGACTTTTGTTTTGCTGGGCACAATGTGCTCATCTTGAAGCCCTCTGTGAATTGTCTCTCTTCCTGGCAATCAAAGATTCTCCATTGTCTTAATGTAATCTTGAAGGCTTTGCAATGGAGTTTTCCACTTAAATGACAACCAGACCAGCAAGCTTCCAAGAACATTTGGTTTGGCCACCCAAGCTGAAACAGTTTCCCCCAAATAGAACTTCTTCCAATTTAAGCGTAGCTAAGGAAAACTCAGGTTTTCCACAATCTTTATTCTGATATTTTGCCAGTAGCTTTATATTCAGTCATGAAAACAAAGGTGAAAGAAAGTAGAACACTGTCCTTCATTCCTCTTTCCTTTAAAACTAGTAATTAACAGTGACAAATCAACAACAAAAATTGCAAGAGGGTACTCCCTTCTGCCTTCATGCTGAGCTCTTGGAGGCCTGAAATATCCTCAACCTTATCCACTACTGGGTCAACATTGCCAGGCATGAGCAGTATACAGTAGGCATTCCATAAACATCTGTGATTTCTGTTTACTTTCTTCATTCATACATACTAAAAGCATCAGGAGAAGATCTGTGTCCTGTGGAAAACCAGGAAAAAATAAGAATAGAAGAGGACGATAACCTCTGTAGTTGTAAAGCTTCAATTATTTCCAAAATGTTGTTGCTATTGGGTAAACTTGCCTCCGAAAGCCCAAGAAACAGGCAAAGAGTGTATTAGGAAGGACTATTTAAGAGGCAGAACTGGTTGTAGTGAAATCCTAAGACTATAAGACTTAAGTAAAAAAAAAAAAAAATAGACTTAAGTACATGAATCCCCTTAATGTAAAGGAAAGGATGGTCTGGTTGTACACAATAGAAAATCATTTAGGAAAAAACATGCATGTTGGATAAAATTTATTTTTAAATTTATTTTTTAATAAAAAGTAACTATGTATCTCAAGTATGATTTGGGGGAGAAAGTAAATTACAGGTGCATCTTATGATGTATAGGTATGTATACATAGGCTCTTAAATGTCTGATTTGATATGTACAGGAAAATAATTCATGCACCTAATGTTTAATAATATTTATTTCAATGGAAAGAGATAATACTAAGGAAGAGGACATTTTCTCTTTCTACATAATATACATCTATATTGTTTGAAATTTAGCAGCAAATATAGATGACTCTTCTAATAAGATAGTGGTAAAGAGTGCAAACTGGAATTCAACACTGTCTCTTCTTAATACCAGTTTCTAGTATTTAAGATCTGCATATTTCCATTTCCTCATCTGTAAAACTGTAATTATAATAACTCTTCATATAATTTTGAAGGTGGCATGTAATAAAAGATATAAAATCATTTAGTAGTGACTGGTACAGAGCAGCAGTTGATCAATGCTAGTTATGGTTAGTAGTATCATCATTCTTGCTAATTAGAAAAGCATTTTTAAAAGACTAAAACTACATGTGAAAAGGATCTGAATGAAAACATCGTTTTTAAACTATTTTATGTGATAGCTGTTAGGTCTAGGCCTGAATCTAACCTCCCTAATGAGAGCTAACCTGATCATTTTTCTTCTAAGTATGTTCCCCTATTTTTCACTATCCTAGCACCATATTCATTTTCTCCTTAATATGTCACATTTTATAATTAATTACATATTTGATTATTTATTTTTTCATATTCTACCTCCCTTCCAGTGTGGTAATTCCTGAGGGCAAGGGTGCCATCTGTTTTGTACAGTACATTGTCTTAGCATACATGTCTTATATACATCCTATATAGCATGCAGACAATTAATATTTGAGTTACTACTCTTTGGCTTTTTAAGACATGAAGCCAGTTCAAATTGTCATAAAAGAGGAATCTATTGGTTTGGGCAACCAACTATGGCAAGGTGTGGGCACAGCAGGCTTCCGAGAGTAGCCTAGATTCAGGGCCTGCTGATGTTTGTACACATCCCACTTTCTCTATACATCTTTTTACCTTTTGAAGTTTTGTCTGTATTTCAGAGGCCATGGTGATTAATCTGGATTCCATATCCCCATAGTTTGTCGTCTAAGGGAAATATAGAGCTATCCTTATCATTATTAGGACAAGCCTGGGTCCTATGTGCAACATTTGACTTTGGCAAGGGTTGGTGTATGTGTGTTGGGGGCAAGAATGTGTACACTAACAGTCCCATCCCCCCACCCCTGAGCAAAGCCAGTGTTGTTACCAGAAGGGGTCAGTGATGTGGGAGAAAAGGGAACAAATCTAACTTTCTACCATAGGAGCTGACTGTACAGTTGTCTTCAGAATTTTGAAAGCCCCAGGAGCTTTTACACTTTTTTTCTTACAGGATAAAATTTAAATGTATATTTTGGACCACTTTTACTTAACATAAACAAGTTTTGGTTCATGAGGTGTGGCTAATTTTAATATAGTTGCTTATTTGGGGCAATGGAGATGGATGTAAACCATTGATATTGCCAGCCAATTCTTTCACTGTGGCTGGAGAGCAATTGCTGAGTGGAAAAATATCGAAATAATTTCTGAGCAAAGCTGCTGAGAAAGGGGTAACTAGAAATGCTCCCAAAGACAGGCTGAAAAGGTCCATAATTTTTTCTTTGAGATCTTTGTCAAGCAAGCATACGAGAAGCAAGTCCATGGAAACTAGTTCTTCCCAGGAGAGACGTGGCATTAAAAATTAAATTATATCAAGAATCCAAAAACAAAGTGTTGTATTTATATTATCTTTCAGTATATACTTGTTATTTGGAAAAAAACAACTCAGTAAACTCTAAATAAATAACATAATATTGTTACTGAGTCAGGGTAAAAAGAAGTTGTAGAAAAGAGGCCTTTCTTTTTTTCTTTTTTTTTCTTCCTAATTGTTTAATTTTTACCCACTATTACTCCACCCTCTGTGGGCATGAAATTAATGTGTCTGGCTGACTGGATTGAGGGACTAGTTAGATTAGTTAGGTTCAGGCTCTGACATTTCTACAGGAAAGATTATTTTTTATTTTCAAAATGAAAAACATTTGCCTTTGAGTAACTCATGAGTGCTTGGAAATTGTTTTGATCTTGGATCTTATAATTTTCTATAAACTTTGCTGTTTTTTTATTGTACTTGATAAGATACATCTTATCAAAATATAGTTATGAAAGGGGAGGCCAGACCTGGTCCTGATCCATGATTCATGAACGGACATGTGTGCCAGAGTCGTTAGCTGATGGAAGAGGTTCACCAAGAAAAGTCTTCGACTGCTTTGATAAATGCAGATGATGATGAAGTGTGTGACATTGTTCCCATTTATTCAGAGCTGAATCAATCAGTGCCCCAAGTCAGCTTGATGCAATGGGCTACTCTAGATGTGGTCTTGTGAATAAGACAGAGTGTTAAAATGAGGTCATGACCACTTTTCATGGTACTTTTTTGCTTGGCCACATTCCAGCTTCACTAATTAAAGTCTGTCTTTCTAAGACCCCTTTACAGTTTTAATTGGGTATGTTATTTCTTGTGAATTGTATGGAATTGTTATTCACTATCATAAGCAGTGGCTGTATTTCACCATAGAGGAGGTTGCATTTCATCATAGGGATCAAAGGAAGGGTAACATGAATATAACTTTTTAAAGAGCACTTTGCATGGCTTTGAGCTCTTTGGAAGAAAGCACTAAAAAGGAAAATAATGGTGTCCTTAAAATGTAAAGTATTGCTATACTCATTTTTAAAAGAAAAGCTTGAGAATGAGAATGTGTTTTTTGGTGAAGTTCAAGAAAAAAATTATTTTATTGGTTCTAAAAAAAGACATCAATATGATTATTCATTGCAGATATCATTTTAAAAGTTTTATTGTATTTGAAGAAAAGAGTTGGAATTTCTTAGCCTTTTGGAGAAGACATTTTGCACAATATACTAGTTTCTTAGAACTGAGGAAAATTTACTACAACTACTCTTCAGTTTACATTAGCTAAGGTTTTATTTACAGTTAATTTTCTCTTCCTTATATACAGATTGACAGTCTATATTGAACAAATACACTCTTAGACAAATGATAAATTTTCACATCACACTGAGCCTATTTTTAGTTACCTTAATTGATTGGTTGAGTCACACCTCTTGGAGGGGGGCACACCCACACACATACACATGAACACACACAAAGTGTGAAGTCTCTTCAACACAATGGTTGGTTGGAGGGAAAGGGAAAAAAATTGCTTTCTACTACAGCTATATTAACCAGTTATGTTATTGATTATTTTCCATTTATTTATATTTTAAGAATCAAGAAATGAGGTTGATTTAACAGACAAAAGTAAAATATGATAAAAGTGGGGGTAAAAAAGAAATAGAAATCAAATAAGTATTTAAAATGGAAACATGGTTGTGATAAAAAATTAAAATAGATTCAATGATGCATTACATATTTGCTACAGGTAGCACTTTTGTTCTTAACTTACTACTGTCTTTGATCTTTGCATGATCCTTAGTTTCACTCATGCATTCCCTTATTCATTTATTCATGATATAATGAACACCCTTGAAACAACACCCTATTTCTACATCTGAAACATTAAAAATAAGTTATACTAAGGTGCTCTTTCTTCTGACTTCTTCAGAAGCAACTAACCGCTATTCTAAATTCTGTGTTTACCATTTTCTTTCTTAAACACACACAAATACACATGCATGAGTGAGTGTGTATGCTTAAATGATGAAGTTTTTGTTAAAGTTGTTTTTAACTTTATAAAAAATCTTTAAGCTGAATATAATCTTCTGTGGTCCTCTTCTTGCACTTGAATATAATTTATCCATATTGTTGCAAGTAGCTGTAATCACTTCTTTTGTATGCTGTGTAAAAATACCAATTTACTTTTCCATTTTATTGTCTATAGTAGGTTCCAATTTCCTGCTGCTATTAACAGTGCTCCTCTGCACATTCCTGTACATATTAATACACCCTGGTGCAAAAATGTGCAAAAGCTTCTTCAGAATGTGTCCCTGGGAATAGAATCACTGTGTCTTAGGTTATGTGCAAATTTTGATGGTGAAAACATTGTCTTCCAAACTGATTCTACCAATTTACACTCTTACCAGCCATATACAAGATATCCTTTTGACCCAAATCATCTTTAATAGTATCATTAGATACTTTAAAATTTGCTTAAAATTCACTAAATTAATGATGAATTTCTCTGAACAAAAACACTGAGCTCATTTAAATTTTAAACACTGAGTGAAACTAATAAAACTCAAGAGGAATTTCTGCTATCAATGGCACCTAAAAGGTATCTACAAAATAAACCTTCATGAATTATATGAATAAAGAAGTTATTATTTAATTGGTGGTTCTCCAAAGACCTAGAATCGCTGCTACTCAATAAAAATGAACTATTTTAATACTGATTTGCATAATTATTGTGTTTGGGAAACTAAGCAGATAGGATAATTATATTTATATCTTGTCTCCTATGTATATGTATGTAAATATTAAAAGAATTATTATAGGAATTAGGTCACATGATCATGGGGATTGGCAAGTCTGAAATCCACAGGGCCGACTGCAAGTAGGAAACATCAATGAATGTGAAGTTGAATTCTCCAGGAGAAGATGGCTGGCTGAAGTAGAAGCAGAAATTCTTCTTTCTGACGTTTTCCAACTGATTGAATGAGGACACTCCCTTCATTGTTGAGGGCAATCTCTTCAGTGATTATAGATGAAATCAGCTATAGATGCAATCAATTAAGTATAGATGTAAATCCACCTAGGAAATAGCATCACAGTAATAATCAGGCTAGTGCTTTCTTGACCAAACAGTTGGACACCATAACCTAGCCACGTTGACACGTGAACTTAACCACTATAATTATTTAAAGGCATGTCAGACTTTTATACTACTCATTTCTCAATGTAACTATAAGTTTATGTTTAAAACAGTTAATTATATACAAGGGCTCTTACAAAATAAATTTCAATTCTTGATCTATAAGTTTTGATTCAATTAATACAGAAGGAAATCTTGAGAAGTCAACTATTGAGATTTGAATATAGATTCTGTGAGGTAGTAGTTCATAAGTGTGTTTGTGGAACTCTGGGGGTCTCAGATTCTTTCAGGGGGTTCACAATGTCCTCCATTTTCAAAATATCTTTGTGAAATCATATTTTCTTTATGCACTTTAAATAAAATAACATATTGCAATAGATCGAATGAGGAAACAGATATGTTCCTTTAATTTTCTTCATTAAGCTTGACATTACAAAGATTTTTAAAAATGTAGAGCCATGTCACTTTTCTCACTAGTTTTTATTTTGTAAAAAAATAATTAGTTTCATGAAACCATATTTTTTTTTAACCTGTAGTGGGTTTGTTGTTGCTATTTGAAAATAAGTTAATAAATATTTTAAAAATGTCTCAGATTTAATTTTTAACATGTTATAGATAGATATAACTTACTTAAACTAAATCTCTTGTGAGTATTGATATCTTTAAAGAATACAAAAGGGTTCTATTAACAAAATATTTCAGAACTGATGTGCTCAGCCACCTATTTTTTTAAATTATATGAAATCATAGACACAGTAATAATCCATAAGATGTCATAAAAAATTGGCACAGATAATTGTGCTATTCTTAAGAAAAGAATTGCTGACATATTCATTTATTCATCAAACATTTACTTTGCTCCTACTATGGTCTGGCACTGTGGCATGGTGCTAAGCAGTTGGGATAAATTGATGAATATATAATTCCTTCCTTTGTAATATAAAATTAACCTAAGCCAAGAATTGCAAAGCAGTATGAGCAGTGGGATTTCATGAAAAGGGTTTTGATTTGTCAATATTCTTATTTATATTACAAATAGAATACCTGGCTTTATGGAAAAATACAGTTACAGAATATAGTGGCACAGATAAGTCATATGTTTTAAGCATGTCTTAATGTTACAGTCCTTCTTACACATACACACAGTTTAAGAAGTTTTTTAAAAAGCCAGGGACAATGTATTTAAAAGCAATTGTTTACAGACAATGCATTAAAATAAATAGAAGTAAACTGGAGAGACACATAATTTTAGAAAGAAAATTCCAGATTACAGGTGAGTGAATAATATGCAAAATGCCCATTTTCATCACAAACTTAATGAATTCATTTCCCTACTGAAATAGAGCCAAAGACACTATTCTCATTTATTGTTCATGATTTTACTGAAACTAACTTATTTCCTTAAAAATAAGGTATTAGGAGAAATAAATGTGATCACATGGTGCCATATTCTATTCACTGACCTATAAACGAAGCAAAATATACTTTGTTGAAAAATATTCTGAAAAGAATGACATGTATAAAATATTTCAAAGATATTTCTGAAACTAGTAAAGAAGGGCACTAAATTGGAGGATGGGATAGGGAATATAATAAAAACAAATATGCTGATTGGAGAAGTATTTATTTACTTTCTTTGATTTTTAATTAAAATCTACACAGCAAGCTTCATCATCCAAGACACAAGGCTCTCATCATATCTATACATTGGCACAGCTTCCTAAGGAAACAACCTACAGCAAAGTATATGCTTGCTATAAATTGGTATGTTTTTAGGATCCTGAGGTGAAACCAGAGGAGGTTGTAGTGCTCACTTCATTACCTTGTTGCCATCTTGGATTTAGCGTGCTGCTTTATACATTGATTTGGTTCGTTTTTACCCTATTGATAAAGGCTTTTATACCAAGCGCCTCGAGTCATTTTGCTTAGCTATCCTCATAGGTATTTTTAACTAGATGTAAAGGTAGGGCATCGCAATCCATTTCCTAGTTAGGATTATAATTTATTTTATAACTGACATCCTTCACTCAGTAAGAGAGTGTAACCACAGGCCCAACATTAATGCCTCTTAAATCATCTCTGCACCAAAGAGGAAAATTCTGCTCTGGGCATTAGGTTTGGAATGCTAAAGTGTGGTTTTATGCATTTGAAACCATATTGGCAGGTTCATGCTATTTTATTATACATTTGGCTTTCTACCTTCTTCTTGTTCACTGTGGGGATAGGTTTGTTTCATGGTACCCACCCCCTTCTGTCTGGCCCAGGATATGAGCCAAACACCATAGGCACCCATGGGGTGAACTTGGCAACTGTGAGACCCAGATGCTGAGCTCCAGTATATCATTTTCCAGCAACAGCATCTGGGTGTTTGGTTGGCCTTTTATCTGGCTTATGTTGTCTGTCATGGTGACTATACAAAGTCTGTGAGCCTGGCACAGGATTCGTTTCCTCGTCTGCAGGCCTATCCTGTCCATAATAAATGTCATTTCCTATTTATTCTCATTTGTGTTGTATAGTTAGCCTCAGCAATACATCTGGATAAGGGGTTGGAGTGAAATTCCCTGGAAGTCCTGTAAGCATTTACCCTTACTCATCTCTTCCCCCTTAACTTCCCTGCCCTGGCACATGCTATATGTTTTCTACTTAGATTCTGTGGTCATATGCTGACTCTTATCTTGTCCCCATTTCCCTTGTGAATCAGAAAGTGTAATAAAATGATTCAGTGATTGGCACATGTGTGCAGGAGCCTTTTTCCCATGATTGGACCCCTAGGGCTCTACGGTTTCTTTCAGTTTCAAGTTCTAATTTTAGACCCAAATCATCAAAATCCAATTCATATGTCATTGCCATAATCATTGTTTGAATCAAAGAACAAGATTATTAGAATCAAAGTAAGATTGGGCTTTTAAACCAAACATTCACATAACATGTATATCAGTTTTATATATACTTTTTCAGGCAAACATAAAAATACCTGATGTTTTTATGTATCTTTAAAACAAGATCATAGGATTGGAAAGTTAGTATGTTTTTCTATTCCATTTTATTTTCTGGACTTGATCTCAGGAAATTTTTAGAAACTTTTTCTTTTATTAAAGACTTATAAGATTACAACTTATTGGGGAACACAATTTCTTCCTACACAGAAAAACCCACAGTTTCCTTTGTGTCTTTAAACAAATGAAATGAATAATGAAACTAAACTCTTTACCATAAGAAAATGTGTTACCTTTATTAAAGGTGCATACTAAAAATATCATTTTTAGATTGCAAAAAAATGGATTTAATTCCTTTCCTCTACAACTTAACTTATGTGAAAATGGAAAATAATGTAAGACCACAGCTGTCCTTGATAGGAAAACATAACTCCCTATACGGTAAGATATGTAACATCTTTCCCACTGACAAGTGCTTTTAATCTTGTTCATTAATTTTATCACTAACATAAACTTTTAATATGCATATGATCAGAATATAGGACTTCCAGGGCAGCTTAAAGTGAGTGTAACCTGTAATTACTCTTCTTGTACTTGATTATAATAATCTGATTGCAATTATTCAGTGATTTTAATACAAGCCTCAAGCTACATAACAATAATTCAAGTGAAGTGATTGGGAACATGTTTCTGTTTGGCTATGAATGATGTTTTAATCCATCCTGATTCAAGGATCAGACTGTATTTTTGTTTAGGTAATTAAAGCACATTTATATTGTCAGGTAAAATAATTTTATTTTTGAAATAGAATAACTCAGGCAAAAACTCCATATAAACCAAAATAGATCATTACCTAAAATTCTTTCGGAAGAGGTAATAAGGCAAAGATGCTTATGATGGGGAACTTTGACCTCTATGACCAGGTATCTAAAAATTACAAATGGAGGTGAATCAGAAGAAGAGGTGGAGCCAGTCAAATGATACATCGGTTATAGCACATTAACGCTACCCGAAATATTTCTTTTGAACTGTAACACTTGAAGGGCTTAACAACCAAATGGATAATGAATAATTTAATATTCAGAAAAGTTTTAGGAAATACCATACTCAAGAAAGATGTTTGATAAAAGCAAAATTTCAAAAGAGCAGACAAGTAAGTGACAAAGACAAGGAACATATCTTTTTCAAGTATTTTCAGGAGGATTCTCTAGAAAATAATATATCTATGGAGAGAAAAAATGTCTTACATACCAGATCTGTGACATTATGCTGGCTTTTGGTATTTGTTTCTTTTTCTTCTTGTTTTTATATTAAAATTAATAAGCACTAAAACTTGATGCCAAAGCAGGAAACATTGGAATGCCATATAATGCTCCCAAACACTTAACCTTAATCTAATGGTAAAGTAATAGTGCAGAATGAGAGATATACAGTGCTATAAGAGAGAGAGAATAGTTTTAAGATACTGTCTTGAACTAGAATGTCAGAATTACTGGACTGCCTGAAGGGGTAGAGACGGCAGACCCAATAGACTTCCTTGAAAAATGGATCCCTAAGGCTCTTCAACTCAATCTAACAAGCGACCCAATTTTCTTCTAGAGGTGCTTAAGGATTCCAGGAAACAAAGGAGCAAGGAGACAAAGCATAATCCTGATTTTTAAAGTCCCCAATTGGAGAAATAAAGAATGAATTATCATCTCTCTGTGCACCAAATGAGGTGCACATTATAGAAACCACAAAGTACTTTTCCCTTCTGTTACTAGACCCACATTCAGGTGAAGGGCCAGGAAAAAAATATCTTTCCTGCTGGTTGATGAAAAGCTGTATTATAACCAAGTAAATGAGGGTAAAAGTCACTTCTCTGGATTAAATATAACAAGAAAAGCCTAAGATCAGGTCAGTAGAACAAATAATGTGTTCAAGAGTATGTTCCCAAGGATAATACAGGAATTAAGGGAGCATTTCTAAACAAATGACCATGATCAATTTCAAATGATTTTTCACAGAATAGGAGGAATTTGGCATATGATCACCAGATGCAGTTGGCAATGTTTTTGAATCACATTCCCAAGTGAATTTACTTCCTTTTCCCTTCTCAGTGTTTCTTTGAAGAATGTGCTTTACCAGCCTTTTAGTTTTAGCCTGTCAAACCATCTCTTTTGCTATAATAAGTAGAGACTTATGGCATGGGATTTTACCAATCAGTTTCTTACCTTGCTTGGTTTTGAAACAGGGCATGTGATGGGGGTAGGGAGTCAGAGCAAAACATAGGTATCATTTTTAAAGATATTTTCCTTGCCAATGGCTGGGGAAAAAAAACACTCATAGTTTACAGAATTATTCTGGCAGTAAAAGAAGGGAAGAAAGAAGTAATTTGGGAAATTTACAAAAGCTTTGTAAATTATCACATAGGCATGACATTAATAGAAATCTTCTCTCTAGCCATGTTAATTCTTCAGGATACCTGATTTCAAAGAGCTACACTTCTTCAGAATTAGTAGCCCCCTGGGAAGGCATTCTTGATCTAATAAGGTTTACTTTGTGGTGAAATTCTCTAAGGATGATCTGCTGTTCATTGAGTCCCATTACTCATGGGCCCCACGCACCTCTGAAATTGCAAGTATTTCTTCAACTTGTGTGCCAAGCCTTTCATTTCTACATATGGCTCAGTGCTACTTTCTAGAAAGTTACTATATAAAATACTGTAAAATTACTATAATTTGGAATTTATAAGATAACGTTATCAGGTTATGGAGTTTTCTGGGAAGTCAATGCTGTATTCTATTAAGAAATGTGGCTGCCCACAACACAAAGCAACACTGCAAAGTTTTTGCTATACATTTGTATATATAAGTGGTTGTGGGATTCCTATAATTCTCTGGAAAAATGTTTTACTGTCAGTGAATCATTAACATTATCAATTTAGACATGGTTTCTAATCACTAGTTATATTTTCAATAATGAATATTTTTTGTTTAGTTACATCATCAATTAATTTATTGTTGGTTGTTTAGTTTACTCAGAAGTCAAGAGTGATGTGTATCTACATCAGCTGTATTTTTCATTTACAATTTTTGATTAGCTCTATTTTTAGACTTAGGCATTATGATTTAAATACATTTCATCAGCTCTTTGTGAACTGCATCTATAAGACAGTTTATTCTGCTGTGTATTTGTGGACTAAGCATTTTTAAATCATTGAATGATTTTTTATGTTTATAGGGCATTGTTTAAAAAAATAAATTTACGCGTATAAATTCTATTTTTTTACATTGTCAATAATTCCTGCATTTCATATATTTTCTTCTCTAATTCTTTAACATCCAGAAACCAACCCAATCCAGGAATGCAGTATCTTCATTGGCTGGGGTTGCTGTAACAAAGTAGCGTAAACTGAGTGGCTTAAAATGACAGCAATTTATTGCCTTACAGTTCCGGAGGCTAGAAGTCTGAATCAAGATGTTGGCAGAGCCATGCTTCCTCTGAAGTCTACATGGTTCTGGCAGTGGCTTGTCAGCAATATGGGCATAAACATCTCTGCCTCCTTCACATGACTATCTGCTCTCTCTCTGAGCTACTGACTGTGACCAACTTTCCTCTCCTTATAAAGACATCTCATTATATTGGATTAAGACTCACCCTAAGACAATTTGTCCTTGTCTTAGCTAATATCTTCAAAGAACCAATTTCAAGAAAGGATCCCATTCATGGGACTGGGAGTTAGAATTGGAACATACCGTTTGGGGGACAAAATTCAATCCATAACATTCCAAAATAATACATCTGAGTGGTCAGATATCTCAGATAGAAAATGAGATTTTTATTTTCTTTTGCATTTTTCAAGCATAATCTCAGGAAGTGTAATTCTGAATTTCTCTTTCTATTTTCCAAGCATTGTATCCCAGAGGTACAGGTATGAAATCCTTCCATTTTTATTACTCAGATTAATATGCTCCTGGCAAAGACTACATTTCATGAAGAAGAGGAAAATCTAATTTGTAGGTAACAAGATAAACTGACCAAGAAGTTGTTAAGCTGAATTCATATGTGATATTTAAGATAAGGGCAATGTCTTGGTTAAGGCCACAAAATGTTAGTTTTATAAGGTCAAGGGAAAGAGAACTTAGATGTAATTCACATGCATATGACATGGAGTATAAAACTAATCACATTCAT
>PVKH010016558.1:0-15700 GCA_004027955.1 Chaetophractus vellerosus
TAGAGTTTTATAATTTTACATTTACATCTATGATCAATTTTGAGTCAATTTTTGTATAAGGTGTGAATCTGAGTGAAGTTTTATATTTTGTCTATAAATATTCAGTTATTCTAGCATCATTTGTTGAAAAGACCATCTTTACTCTTTTGGATTGGCTTTGCAACTATGTAAAAAATCTGTTGGCTATGCTTGTGTGGGTCAATTTCTGAACTTTCTATTATGTTTCATTGATCTATGTATCTGTCTTTCCCCCAATACCACACTGCCTTGATTATTGCAGTTTTATAGTGATTTTTATAGTTGGGTAGTTTGAGTCCTCCAACTTGGTTCTTCTTTTCAAAACTGGTTTGCCTAATCTAATTTCTTGGTCTTTCCATGTATATTTTAGAATCTCCTGTTGATATCCACAAGAAATTCTACTAGGATTTTGATCGGGAATATATTGAGCTCTAGATAAAATTGGGAAGAATTCACATCTTAACAATATTGAGTCTTCCAATCTATGAATATTATATCTCTCTCCATATTTAGATCTTCCTGGATTTCTTTTTCATCAGTCTTTTGTAGTTTTCAGCACACAGATCCTATACATGTTTTGTTAGATTTAAAATTAAACATTTCATTTTTTGTGGGAGGAGGAGAGGCTGGGGAATATGGGAATCCCCTATATTTTTGATGTAACATTTATGTAATCTAAAGCTTCTTTAAAAATAAAAATTAACTCAAAAAAGCAGTATGATTGTGTTAAATATTCTACAGTCTGATGAACAAAAACAATTGAGAGTTTAAATTTTATTTGTAAGGTTAAAAAACAATGTCATAAGTTTTGGGGATATTATTTTATTTGTTCTGTAAATAAGCCCATTTTTAAAATGTTTGTTGTTACTTTTAATTTATTTAAATGGTCATTTTTATATTTTCAGGGCTTAAACAGTTATCATAATTGTTGAAATTCTTTTGCCTTTGATTTTTAAATGATTTTTAAAGTACAGAAATTTTAAATGTCAAAAAATTTTTCATTTTTTGGTGCTATATTTAAATGGTACTTAAATTATTTTTTCAGTTCCTAATTGTTCATTGCTAGTATATAGAAATAAAACTGATTTTGATTTTGATCCTGTGACCTTATTAAGTTCATTTATTAGTTCTAGGACTTTTCTTATGTATTCCTTAGGATTTAATGTGATTTAATAACCACGTGATTTGGGAGTAGAGATAGCCTTTCCCACCTTTGCAATCTGTGAGCCTCTCCTATACTTCTTTGTGTCCATCTCAAGCGTGTGGCCATGGGGATACTGCCAGAATTGAGAGACTGCCGTCTTCAGTTCTCTACCTTCTTGGATTTCCCCTGCACGCTCCACCCTCTCCTAAGCCTTTACTTAGAAAGTCAGGGTTTCTTTTGGAGTTTTAGCCAGCCATGCTGTCACATTTTTGCAAATCCAGCTACCTTCAGGGCAAAGTAGCTAGAAAATAGAGAGGCAAAGTAATGTGGATTCTCCTTCACACGGTTTGGGCTGCAGGACCCCTTTTCTTGGAACTTCTAGCCAGGAAGACAGTTTTTCTTCTGAGGTGTTAGGCATCCATTCCGCTGTGGTGTTGCTCTGCAATTGAGGCTGCTACTGGGGCACGGTCAAGAAAGGAAAAAAGAGGAAAAGAAAAAAAAAATCCCACAAAATTCCCCCCACATTCTCTGACTCATAGAAATCCCTTCTCTAGTCCTCTGGCCAGAAAGATTTTGAATTCCACACTGTGCCACTCTCAGGTCAAATATAGGAGATTTTTAAGAAGGGAAAACACAAACTTCTTGTATAAGAGTCATTCTTCAAGCTTTGCTTCATCTCCTTCCCCATTTACATGCTATTGTTAATTTTTAAGCTTCTCAGGTAATTTCCTTTTGTGTTTTGACCAGTGTCTAGTTATATTCAGTGGGAGAGAGAGGCTGTTGGGCTTATTCCATTTTGCCTGGAACCAGAACTCTGAGGTAGGTTTCTGAAGTGGGCTGAAGTTGAAAGAAGCCTAGGAACCAATGTCGGCGAAGGTACTGAAATTATCTAGATGATGACAGGGATTTGGGTGGAGAATGACTGGGAGTCAGGTGCCAAAGTTTTTAGTGATATAAGGATATAAGAATATAAGGACGGTCAGAAGGAGATGCAATGACTGGCAGCTGGTTATGAGGCTCGCGGAGGAGCTGTTCAGGCTGGTGGTGCCAAGGTCTAGCTGTGGCCAGGAAGCCTAGGTGAAGGCACCTAGGAATGGGAAAGAGGTAGGTCATGTGAGAATGATTAGCCTGAACTTTGAGAGGGATTTGTGTGAAACTGTGTTGTTTAGGGAGTGAAGTTGCAGTTAATGAGAGAATTATTAGGGAAGGGAAGAAATAAGTGAGAGTATTAGTATGCCACACACTACCTTACACTTACTTAGCTCCCTGAATTCTTAATGCACAGACATGAAGGCAGTATAGCATTGTGGTTAAAAACATGTGCATTGGCATACAAGCAGAGCTGGTGCTCATCCCACTTGTGTTGTGTGTGATCTGGAACAAGTTACTTAACATCTCTGAGTCTCGCTTGCCTCATTTATAAAATTGATATAGCAACAAAGGGTTCTGAGGACTAAATGACAATATGTGAAAAGTGCTTAGTGCACTACCTGACAACACAAAACACAGATATGTAGGAAGTAAATCTCAAGTCTTTTGGTCCCAATTTTATGATTAGGAGGGAGTCCAGGGCTGAGATGGCCTGATGAGCAGAAGTAGGTGGTCCAGAAGTGATGGGGTTGTGGGATGACCAGAGAAGCCTCAGATGGCCCTCAACCTAAATTGATATCTCTCTATCCAGCTCTTATTTGACAGTCTTCAGTGCAAGATTGTATTTCAGATGTCTTTCCAGTAAAAATGCAAATCCCTCTAGAAGAGATAACACACAGAACCCTATCTGTAATATTAAGTACCAGGCACTGTGTAAACTTTACACTTCACCCTCACAGTCACCCCACAAGTAAAGTTCTTATTCCAGTTTCCGGCTGAGGAACTGAGGCCTAGAGAACTGAATTGACTTCCTCAAGGTCACACAGCTAGTTGGTGGCAAAGCTGGGACTACAATCCTAGACTCCTACTGCAATTTCAGTGTGTTTTCCTCTGCACCACAATTAGCCCTCTCCCAAGGTGAAAAAATGCTTAGATAATCATTTGGATAAAGTAATAAAAGATGTGCTTAAAGCTTCTAGTCCTCACCCAGGCACTGGTTCTCTGGGTGACTTTGAGTTTGTCACTTACCCAACAGCTTTGGTGTTTCTCTGCCTGTGAATCAGATATGACAAATCCCCAAGCTTTGCTTTTGTTGGTCTGCTGTGGGGACCAGTAAAAATCAGTAAAGCTCACTAAAAGACTACGGTTTCCAAATTAAAGAGCTTAGCTTCTATCTTCCTGCAGCCACACATTAAGGCTGTTAAAGGCAAGAATCTGGATTTCCAATGGCTTTGATAGTCTGTTTCTCCAGGATCTGACTACTTGTTCTCATTCAATTCCTAATTCTTCCCCTTTTTTCGTTTTAACAATATTTACCATCTGTCAGCTCATTCCCTCTAATTTCTCCTCATGTCTAGCAATTGTCATTCCCCATATGTCCACATAAAATCTATCATCTAAGAAGAAAAAAATCAGAAAACAAAATGAGAGAAGTAAGGCTTAACATTAAAATGTAATTTGGAGTTAACACTGCCACTTCTAGTCAAGATGGAATAGTAGGGGCCAGATTTATACTCCCATTGGAAACAACCACAAAAAATGAATAAACTATTCTCAACACATCAGACTTCAGGCAACAAGGACAGTGATCCCTAAGAGATGGGAGATGAGGTGAACCCTATGATTTCCCCAGCTTACTGACAGGATGAAGTTTCCAGACTGTGGCACAGAGAAAAGAAACCAGGCAAAGCCTAGCAACCCAGCAGTTTCCCTGAATTGTGGAAATGGACTTGATTGTTTGGGAAGGCAGCTAGATTTCACAGAGTACTCAAGAGGAGAAAGCTGTACAGAGAGATAACTCCAGTGATCTGTAGGGTGTCTGCCTTGTGTATTGAATTGAGAACTGATCAGTGCATGTTGCAGCCTGTCTTGTAATTTCATCCTTTCTTATGGCCAAATAATATTCAATTGTGTGTATATACCCCATTTTGTTTATCCATTCATTTGTTGATGGACACTTGGATTGTTCCCACCTTTTGGCTACTGTGAATAATGTACTATAAACATTGGAGTACAAGTATCTGTTTGAGACCCTCTTTTTACTTTCTTTGGGTATATACCTAGAAGTGGAATTCCAGGTCATATGATAATTCTATATTTAACTTTTATAGGAGCCAACATATTGCATTCCACAGTGGCCGCGCCATTTTACATTCCCACCAACAGTGCACCAGAGTTCAATTTCCCCACATCCTCTGCAACACTTCTAATTTTCCTTTTATTTTTATTTTTATTATAATCATCCTTGTGGGTGTGAAGTGGTATCTCATGTGGTGTTGATTTGCATATCTCCAATGGCTAATGATATTGAGCATCTTCTCACATGCTTATTGGCCATTTGTATATTTTCTTTGGAAAAATGTCCATTCACATCCTTTGCACATTTTAAAAATTGGGCCTTTTTGTTGTTGCATTGTAAAAAGTTCTTTTTATATTCTAGCTATTAGGCCCTATCTGATATGTGGCCTGAAACTTTTTTCTCCCAGTCTGTAGGTTGTCTTTTCACTTTCTTGATATTCTTGTTTGATTCACAAAGTCTTTTAATTTTGATGAAGTCTAAATTTATCTATTGTTTCTTTTGTTACTTGTGCTTTTGGTGTCATGTCTAAGAATCCATTGCCAAATTGCAGGTCATGAATATTTTCTCCGTGTTATCTTCCAAGAGTTTTATATTTTCACTCCTCCATCTCTTTTAAGTTGATTTTTAATATATGATGTGAGGTAGAGGTATAACTTCATTCTTGCATGTGGGTACCCAGTTTCTTCAGCACCATTTGTTGAAGAAACAATTTTTTCTAGACTAAACATTTCTTAACAAAAATTCAGCAAATTGAATCTAACTATATTTACAAGATTGATATACATCATGATTAAGTGGGGTTTATTTCAGGAATGCAAGGTATTTTAACATTAGAAAATTGATCAATGTAATGTACCATATTAATGGACTAAAAAAGGAAAACCATACCATCATCGCATGCATGCAGAAAGCATTTGACAAAAAACCAACACCCATTTCTGACAAAAACCCATAGCAAACTTGGAATAGAATAGAACTTTCTCAATCTAATTAAGGGCATCTAGCTAAAAAGTACAGCTAACAGCTAAAGACCAAGTGCTTTCCCCCTAAGATCAGTATCAAGGCAAGGGTGTTTCCTCTCACAACTTCTGTTCAACATTGTGCTGAAGGTTTTAGCCAGTGCAAGAAGGCAACAAAATAAAATAAATAAAATAAAATATCCAGATTTGAAAGGAAGAAGTATAACCTCTTTATTCACAGACAGCTCGATCGTTTGTGTAGAAAATCCTGTCGAATTAAATAAAAAGCTGCTGGGGAGCAGATGTTGCTCAAGTGGTTGAGCATCCATTCCCATGTACAAGGTCCTGGGTTCAATCCCTGGTTTTTGTAGAACTTGACAAACTGATTCTAAAAATTAAATGGAAAGATAAAAAGCCTAGAATAGCTAAAAATAAGTTTGAAAAAGAAGATTAAATTTGGAGGGCTAACATTACCTGACTCCAAGATTTATTCCAAAGCTACAGTCATCAGGACAATGTGATACTGGTGCCAGGATAGGAAAATAGATCAAGGGACTAGGATAGAGATTCTAGAAATAGACCCACAAATATATGCTCAACTGATTTTTTACAGGATGCAAAGATAATACAGTAGAATCAGTATTCCTATGCAAAAATGAACTTCAATCCATACCTTGCAACTACTTTAAAAGTTTTAACTCAAAAGGGATCATCAGCCTAAATGTAAAACTTAAAACAATGTAACTTCTTTCAAAAAATAGAAAAACTCTTTCTGACCTTGGATTAAGCAAAGATTTTTAGATACAACACCAACTGCATGATCCATTTAAAAGGAAAAAAAAAAAAGATAAATTGGATTTCATCAAAATTGAAAACTGCTCTTCAAAAAACATGGTTAAGATAATGAAAGAAAAACTGCTGACTGGGAGAAAATATTTGCAAATCATATGTATGATACAGGCATGTATCCAGAACATATAAAGAACTCTCAAAAACCAATATTGTGAAAATAATGAATCCAATTAAATAAATGGGCAAAAGATTTGAATGGATACATTTACCAAAGAAGATGTGTAGGTGGCAGATAAGCACCAGAAAGATGTTCGACATCATAAGGCATTAGGGAAATGCAAATTAAAACCACAATGAGATAATAGTACGAAACTATCAGAATGTCTAAAACTAAAAGACTGACCATGCCAAGTGTTAGCAAGGATGTGGAGCAAGGATAATTCTCATATGCTTCTGATGGCATGGAAAAAGGGTATAACCACTTTGGAAAACACTTTGGCAGCTTCTTAAAAAGTTAAATGTGCACCTACTATATGACCCAGCCAATCTACTCCCAGGTATTTTCCCAAAAAAGATCAAAGCATGTGTTCATATAAAGACTTTTATATGAATGTCCACAAAGTTTTTTGAACAATAGCCTAAATCTGAAAACAACCCAAAATGTCCATCAGTATATTAATGGATCAACAAAAAAGGAATGGACTATTGATACCCAACAACATGGATAAAATTCAAAATAATTATGCTAAGTGAAAGAAACCAGACAAAATGAGTATGTATGGTATAATTCTATTTAAATAATATCCTAGAAAATGCAAACTATAATGGCAGAAAACAGAGCAAAGCTTGCCTAAGGATGGGGAAGTGTTGGAAGGAGGAATTACAAAGAGGCACAAAGAAAGTTTTAGAGATGATAGCTGTGGTTATTACTTTGATATGTAATATTTTCATGGATATATACATATGTCAAACTTCTACACTTCAAATAGGTGCAGTGTGAATCCCAGGACCCCTTTTATATTGTCCAGTCATTACTTAATTAATTTTTGGTTGTCCTCTGCCTCCTCCTGCTAGATAATAAGCAGGTACTTAGGCTCTTTTGATCACTTCTGCACCCCCAGTATGTAGAATAGTAAATAACACATACTAGGTGCTCATTAAATATTTATTAAATGACTGATTAATGTTTATACCTTCCACTACAGAACATATATCCAGATAATTGACAATCCTGAAAACAAAAGTCCCCAAACCTTTATAAATTCACTGGTTTCAAAGTCTTCTAGTCCTTAAAGTAATTTTTAGGTTTTGTTACAACTACAAGCTAACCCCAATGCCTCACTTCCTACATTCTATGATACCCCTATTGCCCCCACATTTATACTCTGTTGCAACTGATTGAAGAAGACACTATAATATGATCCATATTTAGGGGGGCCAAATTCTTAATTTTCTTCAAACAGAGTTAAAACTCGCTGTGAGAAACTGTCAGTGATATGGCAACAGAAAGAAAGAGGGTCGAGTTCTGGGAAGATGGTGTTGGAATAGGCAGGCAGGGCTCAACTCTCTCACAAAAAGAACTGAGAAAGGGTCAAAAGTTGTCTGAGGGAACTACTTTGGGGTCAGCAGGACAGTGCTGTGTAATCCCCAGGAAGGCAAGGATCAGAGAGATGAAGAACCCAAAACAACAAATGTGAGTTACTAAACCCCTGCAGTGGCCAAGAAGAGCTCCCACCCCCCACCCTCAAGACATTAAGCCTGGATAAAACCCCTGGTTCACAGCAGCCAAATGAGAGGAGAACAGACATCTTGCTCCTGGTCAGCTATTACAAGGGAAGAGGGAGGGTGCATCAGAACGCTTCTCTTCAGTGAACTCGGCCCACAGAGCCCACCTTAGGAAGCAGAAGTTGAAAGAAACACCTCAGTTGAAAGCCTCCATGATGAGCACCATCTGCTGGCTGGCCAGGAAATTGCAAGGAGAAAAACTGCTCTTAGATCTCTCTTTAGCCCCACTCATGGGAGAACATCTGTGCCCCATTAGTGAGTCCCTGGCCCAATTTTAATAACTTAAGCTAGGAAATTTTAAAGTCTTGGAATATGTTTAGCCAAAAATCAAAGAAGAGTTGTGGAAAAAACAAAAACAAAAACACTAGGCAAGAGAGAGAAATTGACCAGAAGAGTAAATTCACCAATATATTTAGATGCCTAGACATCAGCAAAAAAAATTACAACCCATACTAGGAAACAGGAAGAGACGGCCCAGCCAAAGGAACAAACCAAATATCCTGACAAGATACATAACTGAAGACTAGTCAATGATAATCATACAAATCTCCTAAATCAATTCAAAGAATTGAAAGAAAATATGACTAAAGAGATAAAGGATATTAAGAAGACACTGGTGAGCATAAAGAAGAATTTGAAAGCCTACAAAAAAAAAGTAACTGAGCTTATGGAAATGAAAGACATGATGGATACAATTAAAAATACATTAGAGGTCCATAACAGCAGATTTGGATTGCTTAAAGACAGAATTAGTGATTTTGAGGACAGAACATCAAAACTGGAAAAGACAGGAGGACAGAAAGAGAAAAGAATGGAAAAAATAGAACAGAGTCTCAGGGGATTGAATGATATCACGAAACACACAAACATATGCATTATCAGTGTCCCAGAAGGAGAAGAAAATGGAAAAGGGACAGAAAAAATATTTGAGGAAATAATGACCAAAAGCTTCCCCACCCTTATGAAAGACATGAATATCAATATCCAAGAAGGACAACACACCCCAAACAGAATAAATCCAAATAGACTTACTCTGAGACACCTACTATTCAGAAAGGCAAATATCAGGTATAAAGAGAGGATTCTGAAAGCAGCAAGAGAAAAGCAAAGCGTTACACAAAAAGGAGCCTCAAAAAGATTGTGTGCTGGCCTCTCATTAGAAATCATGGAGTCAAGAAATGGTGGTATGATGAATTTAAGGTACTGAAAGGGGAAAACTGCCAGCCAAGAATTCTGTAACTGGCAAAACTGTCTTTCAAAAATGAGGGTGAGTTCAAATTCTTCACAAACAAGCAAAAGCTGAGAGAATATATTACCAAAAGATCAGAATTACAAGAGAAAACTAAAGGGAATGATGCAGCCTGAAAGGAAAAACAAAGATGAGAGAATTGAAGAAGAGTATAGAAATGAAGATTATTAGGAAGGGTAAATTAAAGGGTAAAAAAGACAGACAAGAGTCAGATATGACAATGGAAAGCCAAAGGACAAAATGGACAAAATAAGCAATGTCTTTACAGTAATAACATTGAATGTTAATGGCTTGAACTACCCAATCAAAAGACATAGACTGATAGAATGGACAAAAATATATGAGCCATCTACATATGTCTATAAGAGATTCATGTCAGACATAAGGGCACAAGGAGGTTGAAAGTGAAAGGGTGGAAAAAGATATTCCATGCAAATAGTAACCAAAAAGAGCCTGAGTAGTAATATTAATATTGGACAATACAGATTCCAAATGCTAAACTATTATAAGGGATGAAGAAGGTCATTATATATTAGTAAAAGGGACAATTCATGAAGAAAAAATAACTACACTAAATATTTATGCATCTAACCTGAGTGCTCCAAGATATATGAGTCACACACTAGCAAAACTGAAAAGAGAAATAGATGTCTCTTCAATAATAGTTGGAAACTTCAATACACCACTCTCAGTATTAAATAGAGCATCTGGACAGAGGATAAATAAACAGAGCTTGAATAATATGATAAATGAACTAGACCTAACAGACATCTATAGAGCATTGCACCCCAAAACAGTAAGATATACACTCTTTTCAAGGGCTCATGGATCCTTCTCCAGTATAGACCATATGTTGGGTCACAAGACAGGTCTCAATATATTTAAAAAGATTGAAATTATATAAAACACACTTTATCTAATCATAACAGAATGAAGCTGGACATCAATAATGGATGGAAAAGGGAAAATTCATAAATATATGGAGACTTAACAACACACTCATAAATATTCAGCGGGCCTAAGAAGAGATTGCAAGAGAATTCAATAAATATCTTGAGATGAATAAGAATGAGAACAAAACATATCAAAACCTATGGGACACTGCAAAGGCAGTGCTGAGAGAGAAAATTATATCCCTTAATGCTTTCATTAAAAAAGAAGAAAGAGCTAAAATTGAAGATCTAACTGAACACCTGGAGGAACTAGAAAAAGTGCAGCAAACTAATCCCAAACCAAGCTGAAGGAAAGAAAAGATCAGAGCATAAATAAATGAAATTGAGAACACCACCAACAAAAACAAACAAACAAACAAAAACAATAGAGAGTATCAACAAAACAAAAAATGGGTTCTTTGAGAAGATTAAAATCAACAAACCCTTAGCTAGACTGACAAAGAAAAAGGGAAAGATGCAAATCAATAAAATCAGAAATGAGAGGGGGGCATTACCACTGACCCTGCAAAAAAAGAGAGGTCATAATAGGTTACTATGAACAACTGTATGTCAAAAAACCAGGCAATATAGAGGAGATGGATGAATTCCTAGAAACACACGAACCACCTACACTGACCTTAAAAGGAATAGAAGACCTCAACAAACCTATCACAAGTAAAGAGATGGAAAGAGTCCTCAAAACCTCCCAAAGATGAAAAGCCCAGAATCAGATGGCTTTACAGTTGAATTCTACCAATCATTCAAAGACGAGCTAATACCAATCTTGCTCAGGCTCTTCCAAAAAATTAAACAGAAAAGAATACTACCAAACTCGTTCTATGAGACCAAGATCACCCTAATGCTCAAACCAGATAAACTTAGGATGAAAAAAGAAAATTACAGATCAATATCTCTAAGTAATATAGATGCAAAAATCCTCAACAACGCACTTGCAAACAGAATCCAAAAGCACATTGAGAGAATTAAACACCACAATCAAGTGGGTTTTATCCCAGGTATGCAAGCATAATTCAACACAAGAAAATCATTTAGTGTAATAAACCACATTAATAAATTGAAGAAGAAAAATCACATGATCCTCTTGATTGATGCAGAAAAGGCCTTTGACAAAATACAGCATCCTTTCTTGATAAAAACTCTCCAAAGGATCGGAATTGAAGGAAGTTTTCTCAATATGGTAAAGTGCATGTATGAAAAGCCTACAGCTAGCATTGTACTCAATGGTGAAACACTGAAAGCTTTCCTGCTGAGATCAGGAACAAGACAAGAATGCCCATTGTCACCACTGTTATTCAATATTGTGCTGGAAGTTCTAGCTAGAGCATTTAGGTGAGATGAAGAAATGAAAGGCACTCAAATAGGAAAGCAAGAAGTAAAACTTTCACTATTCACTGATGGTATGATCCTATATGTAGAAAACCCCCCAAAATCCACAACAATGCTACTAGAACTAATAGATGAGTTCGGCAAAGTGGTGGAATACCAGCTTAATATGCAAAATCAACAGTGTTTCTATACATTACTGATGAGCAATCTGAGAAGGAAATCAGGAAAAAAATTCCATTTATAGTAGCGACTAAAAGAATCAAATACTTAGGAATAAACTTAACCAAGGACATAAAGAACCTGTATTCAGAAAACTGCAAAACATTCCTAAAATAAGCAAAAGAAGAATTAAATAAAAGGAAAGACATTCTGTGTTCATGGATTGGAAGACTAAATATCTAAATATCTTTAAGATGTCAGTTCTACACATATTGATTTACAGATTCAACACAATCCCAATAAAAATACCAACAGCTTTTTTTTGCAGAAATGGAAAAGTCAAATATGAAATTTATTTGGAAGGGTAAGGGACCCTGAATAGCCAAAAAAAATCTTTAAAAAAGAAGAATGAAGTTGAAGTACACTTACTTCCTCACTTTAAAGCATATTACTCAGCTCCAGTGGCAAAAACAGCATGGTACTGGCGTAAAGACAGACTTATTGACCAATGGAACCTAATAGATAACTCAGCAATAGACCCTCACATCTATGGTCAAGTGATTTTTGACAAGGCTGTCAAACCCTCCAACCTGGGCCAGAACAACCTATTTAACAAACAGTGCTGAGAGAACTGGATATCCATATTCAAAAGAAAGAAAGAGGGCCCCTATCTCACACCTTATACAAAAATTAACTCAAAATGCATCAAGGACCTAATATAAAAGTGACGGCCATAAAATTCCTAGAAGAACATGTAGGAAAACACCTTCAAGATCTTGTGGTAGGTGGTAGTTTCTTAAACCTATACCCAATGCATGAGCAACAAAAGAAAAAATGATAAGTGGGACCACCTCAAAATTAAACACGTTTGCACCTCAGAGGGCTTTATCAAAAGGGTAAAAAGGCAGGCGATTCAATTGGAGAAGATATTTGGCAATCACATATCCGATGAGAGTTTAATATGAATGATATATAAAGAGATACTATAACTCAACAATAAAAAGTCAAACTACCTGATTGAAAAATGGGCAAAAGACTTGAATAGACAATTGACTGATGAAGAAATACAAATGGTGAAAAAACACATGAAAAAATGTTCAGCATCACTAGCGATTAGGGAAATGCAAATCAAAACTACAGTGAGATAGTGCTTCACACCTATTAGAATGGCCACTATTGAGAAGTCGGAAAACTACAAGTGAGGATGTGGAGAGATAGGTATGCTTATTCTTTATTGGTGGGGTTATAGAATGGTATAGCCACTGGGGAGGATTGTTTGGCAGTTCCTAAGGAAGTGGAATATACACTTGCCATGTGACCCAGCAATATCACTACTAGGTATATACCCCAGAAGAACTGAGGGCAGCAACAGAAACAGACATCTGCACACCGATGTTCATAGCGGTGTTATTGATGATTGCCAAAAGTTGGAAACAACCCAGGTGTCCATCAACCGATGGATGGATAAACAAACTGTGGTGTATACACATGATGGAATATTATTCAGCTGTAAGAAGAAATGAATTTGTGAAGTATATAACAAGATGGATGAACCTGGAGGGCATTATGTTGCATGAAGCAAGCTAGACACAAAAGACAAATACTGTATGATTGCGCTACTATGAACTAAATATATTGTGTAAACTCATGGAGTTAATAATCAGAGTATAGGTCACCAGAAAATAGAGTAAGGGTAGAGAATGAAAATCTGAGGGTTAATCTGTGCAGAATTGGTAAAAAAGGTTGTTCATAAATCTTTGTAAATGAATAGAAATGGTGAAAGCACATCATAGTGTTTATAACTAGGAGAACTATTTTTTGGGTATGACAGTGGTTGAAAGGGAAAGTCTAAGGACATGTATATTACTAGAAGGAAAGCTAAAAAATGTAACATGGGACTGTTGAACCTATTGAAACCTCATGTGAACTACAAACATGGGTAAAATTGCATATATAAGACTGTTCTTCCAAAATATAAATACAAATAAACTAGAGAGATAGAAACAATTTCAGCTATGTATGGCAGGGGAAGCATAGAGAGAATGAGTGGTAATGAGGGGTTTTTTGTTTGTCTGTTTTTTGTTTTATTTTATTATTATTAGAATAATGAAAATAATGAAAAAAAGAAAGAAAGAGAATAAATTTAAGTTGACTTCTCAGCTGATCCTTGTAAGCTGCCGGGGGCAATGATTGATGTTAAATAGAAATGCTTTGCTCATGAGTGTGTCTGCTACTTACTCAAATAACAAAAATCAAGCATTTAAACAAGTAACTCATTTAATTGAAGAGCAGTTTTCAGAGAGATTGAGCTGTGGAAAATTGATGAATTTTTCTCTAGAGCATTTCTTAGTACAGAGGCACAGTTCACCATCTGGGGACGTGTAACAAAAATATGAAACCTGGGCAGTTGTTGGAAGGGCAGGGTTGTCTTAGTAACAACATTCTTTCAATTGTGTCTTACGTATTCACATGGTAATCAAAGCCAGTCATTAAGTGTTTAATTATAAGTGGTACCTAAGCCAACATTTCCACATGCTTCAACACCTATTTATAATATTTAGTCATGCCTGTACTTTGCATGTAAACATTCCCTTGGTAGTAATTTTTTCCCCACTGAAAAATAGGTCCAATATATTCTAGTGAATTAGTATCTTTAGCATTCTTAAATTGGGGTTGGGCAGGGTGGGGGGGGGCAGTAAGGAAGCAGTATCTCTTGATATCCTATTTGATTTTATTGGATATTTATGGGCCTACCCCTATAAAAGGATTCAGACTTCTCCCAGTCTGTTTCCAGATTGAATTGAAAGCCTATTGCCTGTATCCAATTCAAGTGAACAAACATGTGTTACTACATATCAAGCACTGTGAGCTATAAAACTGAAGGGAAATTATTTCCAAATGTAATAGATTATAATGGAGACAGTAGATCTACATTAAAAATTCATCTTCCTAATGATAGCTTGTTTTTTTTGTTGTTGTTGTTACTTTTTTTTTTGGAAGGTCATGAAATCATTCAGTGGATCAAGATCAGAATGCTTTAGATAAAATAGAAAAGAGTAGATCTGTACTTAATGCATATTATACTTAGTAAGGATAAGAATTATTTCATGAAAATTTGTTTCGTTTATTCATATGTATATATGTGTGCTTACCCTGGGTTGGGATGAAATACGTGTTTCTTTTAGTGGATTGTGGTCAAATGTTTGAAAGACACTGTTCTGTACTGCCTGACTCCCTTGCAGCTGGGTTCTGGATGGGACTTAGGTTCCTCCGATCAGATGTACCTTGCATGAGATTTGGAAAGTACGTCTGTTCTACTGCTTTTTCTGGCAAACACGATTTAGTAGGCAGAATTTTTTAAAAAAAGCTCCCATGTTTCTGCACCCTACACCTGGCAACCTGTGAATATGATGGGATGCTACTCCCATGATTGTGTTGTTATATGGCACAGTTGACCTTAAGACCACAGTTGCCTCTGGCTTGAGGCAGTAAAGAATGTCAGATGGAATCCAAGAACGAAGCCAATTCAACTTGAGGGATCTTGCTGCCAGCTGTAATGTGAGAGGGCCTGTGAGAAGGCCCATGGAAAGAACTGTGAGCAACTTCTAGAAGTAGGGACTGATCCTTGGCTAGCAGCCAGGAAAAAAAGACCTCTGTCCCACAACTGCAAGGAACTGAATTCTGCCAGCAACCCAAATGAGCTTGGAACTGGAATCTTCTCCAGAGCCTCCAGGTAAGAATCTAGCCCCGCTGACACCTTTACCTTGGCCTTGTGAGATCCTAAGCAGAGAACCCAGGTAAGCCCACCTAGATTTCTGACTGACAGAACTGAGATAATGAATTAGTGTTGTTTTAAGCCACTAAGATTGTGGTAATTTGTTACACAGCAATAGAAAACAAAGGCCCTTAGTCATGGAGATGTATTTTTCTGTGGCAGCATTAGCAGAGATTCTAGGGCCAGTCATTGGTAACAAGAGGCAGAGTGCTGGGCACCTGTTTTTGCTAATGCAGACCTGGCAGCTTAGAGGCTCTGGGGCCAGTGTCCCATTGGTGGCTGTCTTGCTCCCGTTGTGGCAGACACTGGAGTGACTCCAACAGGAGAATTCTGTAGCATTGTTCTGGGATTCCAGGAGGTGCAGCCTTGTG